>JAHWFP010064736.1:0-20870 GCA_023313725.1 Lithobius niger
ATCAACGCGTTCACCGTCGATACGAGTCCCGCGATGGATCCTAACACCTCACCTCGAAACTCCCCAATTTTCGTGTCCACGTGAGATAGTACCGTAGTGCTCACTTTATGTAAAACTTTGTCCTCCAATTCGGCCGTCCGATCCGAGACGATCGATTTCGCCGTGTCACGGGCCGCCGTCACCATAGCCCCCAACGAACCATGCGGGTAAACAGAACTTTCGCCGAGTGGAAAACCGTCAAATTCCGATGACGAATCGGTTGCACTCACGACTAATTCTTCAATAAAAATCGGCGCCTGAGGGTCCTTGGCCATTTCCGCAAGTCTCCGATCGAGGGAAAATTGTTCTTTCTTTTGCTTCTGCTTTACTTGCGCGAGTTTTTTGTCAGAGCGTTTCCATGTCCACAAAATGCGCTTCACTGAGGTCGGGTCGTGAGCTTCGCAAATATTGCATTTTTCGTCACAGAAATCACAAATCCTACACCTCCTGCATAAAGGATGGAGATCCATAGGTGTTTTCTGGTGCGTGCACGAAGCGAAATCACCATCCTTAAGTAGTTCATTAATCCTAGCAAGTTCGTCCTCACTATTGTGGTCGGCCATTTTTGTAGGGAAAGAGACGCACGACTTCACTCGTGCGTGCTCAAAAACGAATGGGGTTTTCCCCACGAGGCAGGCGGCTGCAGCGCCAGCGCTGGTAGCGCGCCTAGCGGGAAAAGAGGGCAACTGACGTTGAAAGTCATAAATTCAGGATTTATGGGTGGTTGAGCATGGGAAAAGCAAAATTAAACGAATTTAGCATGTAGACTGGAGGTAAGTATTTTGCAGATAGTAAGAAACTTAAACATAGTTTTTCCCAGTCCTTTTTTTTTTTGATAAAAGTAGGACCGATGTTTTGGTGTGGATTCTATCAAAGTCTAGGGTGGAAATAAATGCACTTATTATGGCTCTAGCACTGAATAGGTCTTTACAGTGAAACAGAGGTTGTAAAACCTAATGTAATTTTTTCCTCTAACCAGTAGTTTTTTTTTCTTGTTGCCAGTAAACCAAAAATCTAACAAAGTAAATTTCCCGTGCATGTTTTCTTTAAACAATGAGTAGTTTATCGCTACAGCCGTGGCTCCATCTAGGAGCAACCAAACCTAAAATAGTGTACTTGTTGAAGTTTTAATTTTAAACTTCAGATTCTACTGGACAAACCTGGAAAGCATCTAGTGTGTGTTGCTGCATCAAGCCAGCATTTTCGGTAAACATTTAATGGTTAAACGTTTCGTTTCAGTACAAATTGACTGAAATTTTCAACTGCAATTTTAATTATGGAAGTACGTCCATAACAGAAAGCAACTTCTAGTTAATTCCCGTTTTGGCCTTCACACCTAAATTTTAAGTGCGCCTGTTTTACTCTTTTTGTCACTATCAACGTCTCCCTTTGTGGGAGAATATTAACAAAGATTGTAACGACACTAATTAAATATTCCTCAGGAATATTCTACGGGGGGTTGCAACTTGTTCCCGGTTGGCTCTTCTTGTAAGTTTTCTACGAAATGGCTTTCTTTAAAAACAGCCGTCGGTCTACCCCTCTGCGAAAAAGGTTAGCACTGTCGTTAAAAGGCCGTTGGTTTTTATCCACAAAACCTCCCAGTGATTGTATTATTGTATTTAAGTTATGGGTCTTATCTCAAAATCCTTCAGTGTCAAATGGAACATGTAAATAAGTTGTTTGGTAACCTTAAACCATTCTAGTGGTATTAGTTGCAGTTAAATAGAGCCGGCGTTTTACCACGTGTTCACAGAATATTCTCTTCTAAAAGTTATCGCAACCTAGGTTTAGGGTGTTTTAGGGTTAGGATGTTTAGGGCGAGGTGTTTTCGGTAGTTTCACAGCTTAAAAAAATCTACAATTTGACATAATCCAGACTCGTGAGAACGATTAAGAGGCGGGACGCCTCATTTGGCAGTATTCTTTTACAAAAACCATAACTTTGTACTTTTATTCAAACTAGTGTGTTTCTTGATAAAATGTCTTTTGCCCCATTTTCAAATACTTGTACGATATTCCTGCACCAAGCAGCGCGAACAGTATTTAGTCAATGGCTGCAAAAACAGTATTTTCTTCTTGTAACTTTAAATTTACTTAAATTTTTCTAAGCCACAAAAACGTTGGTCCCCCAAAAATACAAAACGGCATAGTCAATATTTTTGTAAACAGTGTATTTTATTTCATGTCAATTTTTTGCATAATTTGGCGGTCTTGTTTTTGCATATCTTGGTGGGCACTAACCCTTCTGTTCTAGCTCTTATTCTGTAAACGAGCGCCACTGAAAAACGCCTGTTTTTCCAAAAATGAAATTTTTTTTTCTCGAGGCACCCAAATGCATCGCCGAGGCATATCTGGCCGTTTTCGCAATAATGGTCCGATTTCCACAAACTCTTCGACATTTAATAGCCTGTCAAAATACAAGACTCTTGGGGAAGCCCAAATCCGGACTTTCTTCCTTGAACACCATTAAAACTACATTTGAAGATTGACCAAAACAGACTACATCGCACTTTCATCATGGCCACCATTATAAAATTCTGTATTTCTGTATCTTCATTTTATTCTTTTCTTTTAGGGCAAAAAGCCCAAACATATTAGCTTAGTGTATTGTATGAGGTTTGTACAGACAACCATTTTGAAGTGTGATATTTTTTATTGTGTTTGTCGGCCGCAATCCATATGGAAAATTTCCACAACGATCGAATTTTAACTTTAAACTTTTAAACGTTAAATGTTCTCTGTAACTTAATGCGTTATAGCATTCAATTAAGCTCATTTATTTAACCGCATTTATACTTTATTTATATTCTTTTACCCCCAGAAACGCTACCATATGTCCAAACGTATAAACGCATTACGACCTGGCATTCTACCGGACACGAATTTTTCAGTGTATATATGTTTATTTTAGTTCTCCTCTGGACCTGACTGTGACCTACCGAAATCTGCAAATAGCTTGATCTACTATTAAACACTAAAAGAATTCTTAAAAAGATCTGTTCAAACCAAATCCGAAAGTCAAACTGTGCAAAAACTTCGAATTACCCAATTTTGCCCCCCTCCCCAGCCAAAACTAGTTGTGGTGTTTAACACTACAGTTTACCGTTAAAGCTTGTTTAATTTAATAGTAATGTTCTAGACATTACCCAAAGCCAAGTAATAAGCTTTAACAAGAGCCTAATCACGTTGCAAACATGTAAATATTCAATCCGTAGCCAATAATACAAAGTAAAGGCCCATTTCCGAAAGTTCAATTGAGTGAAACTCAAAACAGGCCTATCTGTTTCCGTTTTACATGTTCCCACTCCTTCAAACGGCTCTGCACCCAGTCCCTTTGTTCAACCGACTTCTCCTCCCACTTTCCATTGTTCTCGAGGCCCTCGGCCAATCAGACCCCCGCAGCTATCCTCGACGTCCGCGCTTTCCCCCCTCTCCAGCATAAAACCCCCCAGCCCAAAGCATCCATAGCACAGCACAGCTCACAGATCTCAAGCTAGAGACCGGTCACGCCAGTCGGGAGTGGAGACGCCATGTCCGGAGAATGCCATGCCGGGCACGATGGTGGTGGTTCGTATGTTATAGTTTAGCTTTTGAAAGTTCAGTTTAGGACCCCCATATTCTAAATTTTAGTTTAAAACATAACTTAACTCTCTAGCTAGAGAATATTATGGTGGAGACGCCTGTAGCGGCATCTTAGGTTTCCTCTCCCCATAACGTCAGAGTGGTTCTCTTTCTAAAAACCAAATTTTTCCAGTTTACTTTAAATGGATTTTTAATTTAAACTAAATGATGGTTTGATCTTTGTGGAAGGCAAATTGAAACAAACTGATGCCTAAGTGTAAAATTGCCGGGCTTTTTATTACTTAGAACAGTCCTCGAGGGAACTAAGGGAGGTTGATCTTTTTGTGCTTGGAAAACTTAGAAACATAACTGTGGACGGTTGATCATGTTGAAACATACTGTCAGATAGACTACTATCAGTTGCGGCTGTTTAGTCTTGCGGGTGTCTCCGGGAGCACTCATGATTTACTTTTTCTAATGTGAAAATTTAAAACTTTATTCAAACCAAGTGTGTTTGTCTGAATTTATGAAATACTAAGTGTATATTCAAACTTGCTACTTTATGTAAATGTAAACTTGTTGCCTATTTAAATAATTGGTATTCAAAAGCTTTTAGAAGCAAACTATAATGTAAAGTGTACTTTCATTCTCTGTCGCAAAAATAAAACCAGGAGTTTTAAGTTTCAGTCGTTTGCTAGATTTGATTAATTGTATTTTAGTGTAAAATTAAATATGTAGCCCATTTTTAGATTTTAGCTAGTTAAACAGTTAAATCCACCGTTGGTGGCAGCGATACCGACAGTTTAAGGTTAGGCCCCTTTAATTAGGACCGGCGCTTCATCCCCCATGCTGGGACAGTGTCCAAGCTGTGTTGTATAACGAAAAAAGTCGTCATAAACACCGTAGAAACCTCAAGCTGAAACTCCACGTACACCAGGGAAACCGGGGGCGTTACAAGCACCTAAGCCGTCGTAGCGTCCGCCGTTACAATTCTGAGTTCTAAGGAACCCTGAATAAAATCCTGTGTGTGGGGGCGTGTAATGACTGGCCGCCGAAAAAAAACTTCGTTTTGCTGACAAGCAAATTTTTTTTTCTTGAGCGCTTCAAAACGCCAAAAAGACCTCGGTCTTTAACCATCAGCCAAATTTTTATTAATGGAGAGAAACGGCCCATCTTGGAACCATTTAATAGCCAGACACATTATTCAAGTCTTCAGGAAGCCAAACTACAAGAATTCTGTCCTGAACTTCCACAATCGTCATTTAAAAACCACACCAAAATCACCGCAGCGCTCCTTCATCATGGCCGCCATTATCAAAACTTGTAATTTGTATTTTCTATTTTTATTGCTTTTATTTTAGGGCAAAAAGCCCAAAGACATTAGCTTAGTGTTATATAGGAGGGGCTTTCTCTGCGAAGGTACGTAACCTCATACTTAATTGTACAGATAACTTTGTAAGTGTGATATTTTTTATTATGTTGAACTGCAGCAACTTTCATGAAAAATTTCCACAGCGATCGTCACCTGTCCTTTAACTTTGAAGTTATTTATTCTACTTAAACTTAAATGCGTTATAGCATTCTCTAAGCTAATCTATTTATTCTTTTTATGCTTTATTAATAATAATCTTTTGCCCCCAAAACGCTACCATTAGTCCAAAGTACACAGACATCGGCAATCACCGGACACAAATTTGTGTATATATGTTTTGCTTTAATTCTCTACAAAACCCGACTGACCCATCCGAATGTTACTACTAGCTTGCTCTGCTATTAAAAACCAAAAGATATTTATAAAAGATCTGTTTCCATGCAATCCGAAAGTCAAACTGTGCATAAAACTTCGAATCCTCAATCCCCCCCCCCCCAGCCAAAACTAGTTGTGGTGTATAACACTGCAGTTTTCAGTTAAAGCTTGTAAAATTTAATAGTAATACTTTATGTATTACCCAAACCAAACCAAAGTACTAAGCTTTAACCAGAGCCAATTCACGATGTGCATTTGTAAATATTCAATCAATAATCAATTTCCCAATGCAAAGGCCTTTCCCAAAGTTCAAGAGTTGAAAACTCAATTGGGCCCGTCTTTAGTCACTCCCTACTCCTTCAAACGGCTCTGCACCAAGTCCCTTTGTCAAACCGACTTCTCCTCCCGATTTCCATTTTTCTCCTGGCCCTCAGCCAATCAGACCCCCTCAGCTTTCCTCGGCGTCCGCGCTTTGGTAGAGAAAATCCGCTGCTCCAGCATACAAAGCCCCAGTTGCCCTTCCTCTACAGCTCAGTCAGCACAGCTGACAGATCTCTCAAGCTAGAAGGGTCACGCCGGTCGGGAGTGGAGATGTCACGTCCGGGATTGCCATGCCGGGCAAAATGGTAGTGGTTGTAAGTAACTAGTTTAACTTTAGAAGTTTATCTTTAGGACCCCCTAATTCTAAATTTATAGTCTAAATTAAATTAACCTCTAGCTTGGAGTCTTTATGGTTGGTAAGCCTTATCGGCATTGCTGGTCTTTACCACCATAATGTTAGAGTAGGCATCTCTTTCTAAAAAGCCAGTTCTTACTTTGTTCATTTTTTAAATGTAACAAAGGGACGGTTTGATCCTCGCGAGGAAAAATAACTGTGGGACGACTTGAAAACTACAGTTGTCAAATATAGTTGTAACTTAGCGGACGCGGTTCAGCTTGCTGGGTATTCCTGGATAGGAACCCAAGATAAAAATGCTTTTTCTTGTCTAAATTAAGTGTTTAAGAATCAACTTCGTTGTTCTTGTTGAAAAAAGTGAATTTCTAATGTAATTTCTGTTAATTTGTTTTTGCAAACTTGTAAAGACTAAAACTAGTGAACTTAAATGTAAAGTGTTTTCTTTGTCATTATTCTGATGTTTTAAAATAAAAACCAAGAGTTTTTAAACCTCAGGTTCGTTCCCTAGCAGATTGTTTCTAGTGTAAATTATTATGTAGCCCATTTTAGCTTTATACTTCGTTTAAGCTATTAAATTAATCCACCGTTGGTGGCAGTGTATTACCGGAAGCATTAAGGTTAGGCCTTATGTTTATTATCGTAAAAATTCGAAATAACCACGTAATCTGATGCAAAGAAGTACTAGTCAACCAAGGATGTCGGGGGCGCTACAAGCACCTCAGCCGTCGTAGCGTCCGCTGCTACAACACCAAGTAACACCAAACCTACTTACTATATTTTACACTCAATGAAATTTACTCACCTCCTTTTCTCTTTTAACTGTGTTGGTCCTCCTTGGCCAACCCACATTTCCTCCTTGTTCCTATGTACAATCCTTGTTGTCTACTGGAACTTCATCATTCCAGCGACCACATGTTGGGCCACCACATCTGCTCCACTTTCTCCACTTGTGTCCCTAAGGTAGTGTCTTATGAAAGTGTTCTTGTTTTTCCACTTACATGCAGCCACTACATCGTCTAGTGGTGTGCCCTTGCCATAAGCCCATGAAGCCGATAGTGCCCTCAGTTCATGTGCTCTTACTTTTGTCGGAACGTCTACGTGAGCCGGGCTTGTCTCGTACGCCCTTCTGATCACCTGGCAAATCCAATTGCCCAGTTTGAAAGGTGTCATTTGCTTGGACTTACTTCTAGGAATAGGGGAGTTTTTCCTTTTACACTTGTCCCTGCTCTTGTCCAGTCACTTGTTCTTTCTAGATAATGTCTTAGTGCTCTTACGGGGCATTGAAGATTTTCTTCGCTCCCTTTTGGCATTCCTAGGCCTATCGCCTGTATAATCACTGGGGATGGTGCTTTGTCGGGCTTCTGGTTCTTTGCCCTAAATTCTGCTGGGAAGATTAGGGACACTGACGACCAGTTTTTCGAGAATCTTATGTGTCCTTCTCCTCTGGAAAATGCTGCCACCTCACTTTGTCTTGCAGCCGACGCTAATGAAACTAGAAATACTGTTTTCTGTGTTAGCATGGTTATTGACGCTAAAGCTAACGGTTCATACGGAGGAAGAGATAAGCTCGTAAGCACTAGTGGCAAACTCCATTTTGAAAAAAGGCTCTTGGTTCTTGGCCTTGCGTTTTCGAATGCCGTTACCAGTTTTGTCAATATCGGATTTGTAACTACGTTCGGTCTGCCCATACACGTCAGCACCGAATTGATGGCTGATTTGTAGCCTTTTATTGATGTTGGGGACAGACCCTCCGCGAACAGCTCCTCCAGAAATCGAGTGATGTCGACTATGGACGGGTTGCACGGGTTGCAATTGTGCTCCTTAGCTCAGTTGAACCATCTTCTCCACTTTCCTTCATACACATCTGAAGTTGACTTTCTCACTGCTTGTAGTAGTCTTTCCACCACCTCTTTTGAAAAACCCGTCGTTAGTTAGAGTCTTCCTTAGAGTAGCCAGCCTTGAAGGTGTAGAACCTCCGGCGCCGGGTGGATGGTTCTTCCCCCGTGTTGCGAAAGAAAACTGTCTTTTAACTGTAGCATAACTGGCCCATCTTTCTTCAGCTCCATTAAGTCCGGGAACCATGTGGCTGCCGGCCAATATGGTGCTACAAGAATGAACGACCCGGACGTCTCTCTCACCTTGTTCATGGCTTGTTGTAGTAGACAGCCATTTTCTCCACGTCTGCACCGCCAGTCTTACTGCCCGTAATTCTAGCACGTTTATGTCCAACTTCTTTTCCTCCTGGCTCCATTTCCCTGAGATCATTGAGATCATTGCGGAAGCGTCCGAGAACAGGAAAACTTCCGCCTCCGGTGTCTTGAGGCGCACTCCTGCTTGCAAGTGTCTTGGCTCCTTCCACCAACTTAGATCCGGCAGATTTTCTAGATTTATGATGTCCGCCCACGAGATCTGTGGCCACCATTCTTCCTTCCTGAACGAGTGGATTGGTTTTACCCTACACTGACTCACTGGCACCAACGCTGCATTTGAATCCAGAATGCCTATTACTGACGCCAAATCTCTCGCCGAGATTTCTGAAAGCTGGCCTAGATTTTTCATGGCCGAAATTGTCTTCTCCACCCGTTCTTTGGACGGACGTACTGTGAAGTTTACCAGGTTGAACTCCACTCCCAGAAACGTGAATCGTTGACTCGGGGTAAACCTCTACTTCTTGGTGTTGATCCCTAGTCCCAGTGATCTGAAGAGGGACATACATCTTTCCAACTGCTGAATGAGGATGCTTGCCGAGAACTGTCTATCAGCCAGTCGTCTAGGTAAGCGTGAGTTTTCACGCCTTCCTGATGTAGTAACGCTAGAACCGGCTTCATTGTTCTCGTGAAAACCTGGGGCGCCATTGAAAGGCCGAATGGTAACGTCAAAAACTGATAAGACACCCCTTCGTGACATAACCTGGACAGGTGTCTGATGTCTCTGTGCAAGGGAATGTGTAGATAGGATTCCTCCAGATCTACCGCTACAGTATATTCTCCTTCCAGCAGGGCTTCTCTGATCTTCCCAATGGATTCCATCTTGAATCTTTCCTTGCGGATGTGGCCGTTGAGTCGGCGTAGATTGAAAATGAGGCGTGCGTGACCATTCCCGTCCACAATAACTTGTGCCATCTTCATTGAAGTTGGGAAAACGGTCGACTCTTTCCTTCCCTTCTTATCTTTCAAATGATGAAATCTTTCCTCTCGTTCCTTTACCAATTCCTTCAATTCGTAAGTTTCATTTACATCTTCCGTTTCTGCCATGTCTCGAAGGGAAAACCGAAACTTTGCATAGATTCCGTATACTTTTATCATCAGGCCCAAATTCTGCTGCGAAATAACAGGATGATCCAAAAGAGTCGGCTGACGTCAGCCTTGACGGTACTGCATTACGCGTCCAGTTAAATTCTGTCTTGGAAAAGCCGACGTTAATAGCTCTCCCAATGTTGGCGATTTTCTGCTGTTGTTGATTTGAAGCGATGTCGGTTTGGGGGTGACCCATTTCCACTGAACTAAATTGCCATGACTAATATGTCAAATGTACGTGATCAACTTTAAAGGCCTTTAGTTGGTGAATGTCCACGCATATCTTCGCGTGATGTCACCTGGCTAGCACAACTGTGAACTGTGAAGGGTGACCTGATCGTTTAAGGCAAGTCTTCCGTATCGCGCCATTAAGCCTTAATCTCCCCCCGTATCGCGGAGACGGGACTATTTTGTTTTTGCTCCCGTTCAGATGTCATGATGGAGAACCTACCATAAACTGATGACACCTCTCTCGACGTTCTAGGATGCCGGTGCCGACATACATGCATTACAGGCCGCGACTTAACGATCGTGCTGTCAATTCCTTATTTTTTGCTTACCTATTCCAACTCTACTTTCTCAATGTCAATCCTATCAGTTTCGTTCACAGGAACACTGCTATGTTTGTCTGAAACATTATACTTTTCATTCCTATTTGACACCATTCTGCCCCGAATTCAGCGCTTTGGATTCGGAAGTCGTACGCTTCTTTCCACTATGTGCCATCCAGACTCCTTCTTAGCTTCACCCGAGGGAGAAGGCTGTCGCCTTTTCTCACAGCGGAGTGTCAGCAGATGTCGGGACAGAGGAGGAACTTGGGCCGGTATCCGGTTACAAGAAAAGGAAGCCAAACGAGAACCCGTTGTTCGAGCGCATCAAAGCGGTTATCGATTCTTTCCGACGCCAACAGAATCAGTGTCGATTCCACCTCGTCCGACTTTGCATTAACCGCACATCCCACCTTTGCGAGCCTCCGAAACTCTGAGCCCTGATCAGACTGGGTTCTTACAATTTCCCCAACAACGACACGGGATCGGTGTTATAACCTAGTTAAACCGGTGGTAGTGTCGAAGTGCCGCTGCAAAGCATCATGTCGACATAGCTACATAGCGTCACCGCAACATGGCGCCCTATAGGCATAGCATCATTCTGTCCATTTCATTGTGACGCTTTGTGTGTCTCAGTGTCACTAGCCATGTGACTCAATGATGAGAGACAGTTTTCCTTGGTGAATACTCACACTCTTGGGTTGTGTGGCATCACCCTTTTACTTATCTTCATTCAGACTTGCCATCTTGTCTCCCTTCCCTTCTTCTCATGTCGCCGGCCGTGCGGTGAGACTAGGAGAGGTGGGCCGGCCTTGTTGCTCATTCAAACTTTTGGTGGTTGTGCGGCAAGAATTTCAAGCACCTCTGTCGACCTGTGGTTCGTCCTACACCCCTTCCTCGTCCATCGTGACTGCTATATCCTAGAACTAGTGTTGGGTAGGTTGACAGGGACCAACTCCTACTTCCTGCCTTGAACCTTTCAACTCTACCCATTGTTGGTTGTTGTGTCGTCTATGTCTTTCCCTCTGGCGCCAACCCCGAGAGCTGACCTCCAAAAGGCTCTGTGGCACCATGAATGGGCACGAGTCGGAGCTATCACGCCGCATCTGCTGGGATATTTACTGCAGATTCCAGGATCGCATCCCTTTTCCGGAAGAATGTTCAGCACCAGTCGAGAGGATCAATTTACACTGTCCTTCTAAAACGACAAAGCACGTTCCATGATGTGTAGACATTCACTGACTGTTTGATACTCCCAAATTTCCCGCATTTTTTTTCTCTGCAAGCCGCTGTTGACGCCAAGAATGCAATTACACGTACGAAATTTGCACGTATGCTGTAACGTAAATTTGCTTCATCTTGGTCAAACTGGCAAATTGGGGTTTTGATGGAAGTAGGCGTCTGTCGAATCCAGGTCTGTAGTATGCGCTGCTAGCGACAAAAAGTGCCAAAACATTTCAGTTCTGGCAACGAGCTGCATATTACACATGGAAGCTGTACACACCTTGTAGTTTCCAAGTCCACCGGGAGACACTCCCGGAAGTGAAGACGTAAATCGTAACGACATCATCAGAATGGCCACCATGCGACGTACTAAATGTCTATTATCTCCGGAATTAATCGATCAATCCTAATGTGCGACCTATTGTTGGAAAGATAATTTAATTTGCTAAAATAAATGCCAGAACAATACATGCTATAAATCCGTTAGTTTGAGGTTAATCTGATGAAAAACATAATATGACTGCTGTGCGATATACTAATTCTCAATTATCTTCGGAACTAATCAATCGATCTTTTCGTCCGAACTATCGTTGGAAAGGTAATTTAATTTGCTAAAAGACATATCGGAACAGTGTATACCGTAAATCTATTAGTTTCTGCGTAATTTGAAGGAAAACACATATGACGGTCTAAAAATGGCCAACATACGATACACTAAATCTCGTGTATCTCCGGAACTAATAGATCAATTTTAAACTGTAACCTATCGTTGAAAAGATAATTTAATGTGTTAAAAGAATTGCCAGAGCATTGTTTGCCGTATAAATTATTTTTGTTCAATATATCGAAAAACATATTACAGCGTCATAAAAATGACCGCCATCCGATATACTAATCTGTACTCTATGGAACGAATACATCAGTTTTATCCAGCGACCTATTGTTGGAAATATAATTTAATTTTCCAAAATAACTGCAAGCACAATGTATGCTGTAAGGCTCTTTTGTTTAATTTGACAGGAAAACATAATATACGTATAATTATTGCAACTTTATGTGTGTAATTAAAGTTGGTTTTATTCTGCGTTTTGTAACCTATAATGTATTCATTTGTGCTGCAATTGATAATATAGGATCATAACACAGCCTTCAGTACATCGGTGAACTCATTCCATGGAAGAGGTATGTCTCATCTTTCATCCACCAGAAGGTATGTCTGTGACAACCAGTCTCAACCTAGGACAATCGAAGAATAAAGCAGAATAGGCTTGCCCGAGTCCTCCACAAGTCTTCCTCGCGCACCAATGGTAAATTACACCAGCGAAGAAAAATAATTGATGCACCCGTGGAAATGATGGACTGGTCAGAATCCGCCAGAAGCAAGGCTGACCACGAAGGTAAAGTTTTATCTTGGGTAGCCTTCCATGCCCGTCAAAACATCCATAAAAGTTTCAAAATACTTCTCCCACTGGTAGGATTTGATGTGAATTCCTCATCCATGGATCGTCGTGCCATGAACATTATAAAAATTATTCTTAAGAAGATTAATCCATCACAGACACTAGTTTAAGGCCGATCAACTACCACAAAGCTGCACATAGAAATAGCTGTAATTTCAATGATTTGTTGTGAGTTAGCAGGTAGTGGCTAGAATGAAAACTTTGTTCAAGCCTGTGTTGTAACACCAGGAAGGGCAGACAGCATTCTGAAGTCATCGCATGTAAACAAAATAGGTACGCACACAACGTCAGCATCGCAGGCCTTCACATTCTGCAGAATAAGGTTATCAGAATCAGGGTGATGACATGACAGTTCAGACAGTCCTTTAAGGGGAGGCAACAAGAATCGGCTGAATTGATATTCTGGGATGGATGACAACTGCTGGTGTAACGTAGCGTGTACAGACTTGCAAGTGTGTTAAGAGAGGTACCAGGTGTCATATTAAACAATGACTTTCCTGTACATTTCCATGTACCTGTAAAGGCCACTGCTCAAGTGACGCACTGTGAACAATACAACATACCTTTAATAATTTACCATTGTAAACGAGCGCCACCGAAAAACGCCCGTTTTTCCCAAAATTTGAAATTTTTTTTCTTGAGGCACCCAAATGCCTCGCCTAGGCAAATCTCGCCGTTTTGTTAATAATGGATCAACTCGATCCAAATTTTCACCATCGATAGCCTGCCCTAATACAAGCCTCTTAGGGAAGCCCAAATTTGAACTTTCGTTCTGGAAGATTATCAAATCTACATTTGAAGATCGACCAAAACCACCACCAGCGCTACTGCATCATGGCAGCCATTGTTATAACTTGTATTCATGTATTTTGATTTATCACTCTTATTTTCGGGCATAAAGCCCACAAACACTAGCTTAGTTGAATTTTAGGAGGAGCTTCCTCTGCGAAGGTACTGAACCTCGTTCTCATGTACAGACAACTATTTTTGATGTGTGATATTTTTTATTGCGATTGAACGATCGCAACTACTATGAAAAGTTTCCACTTAGATCAAACATTGTCCTTTAACTATAAGGATAATCCTCCAAATTAACTTCATGCGTTTTAGCATACAACTAAGCTAGACTATTTATTCATTTATTTAGCCTTTTATAATAATCTTTTGCCCCCAGAAACGCTGCCATTAGTCCAAGTAATTAGACATCGGCATTCTACCGGACACGAATTTTAGTGTATATGTTTGTTTTAGTTCTCCTCTCAGCCCGACTGGACCCAACCAAATGCTACTGCTAGCTTGATATACTATTAAAACTAAAAGAATTCTTAAAAAGATGTTTCCAAGCAATTCCGTACGTCAAACTGTGCAAAAACTTCGAATCCCCCTTTTTTTGCCCCCCTCCCTAGCCAAAACTAGTTGTGGTGTATAACACTGCAGTTTACAGTTAAAGCTTATAAAATTTAATAGTAATGCTTTCTGCATTACCCAAAGCCATGTACTAAGCTTTAACAAGAGCCTATTCACGTTGCAAACATGTAAATATTCATTCCATAGCCAATAATACAAAGTAAAGGCCTATTTCCGAAAGTTCACTTGAGTAAAACTCAAACAGGCCTATCTTTTCCGTCTTGACATGTCCCTACTCCTTCAAATGGCTCTGCACCCAGTTCCTTTGTTCATCCGACTTTTCCTCCCACTTTCCATTGTTCTCGAGGCCCTCAGCCAATCAGACCCCCGCAGCTATCCTCAGCGTCCGCGCCAACTTCCGGTAATGTGTATATAACCCCAGCCCCAGAACGCAATCATTAGCACAGCTTACAGATCTCAAGCTAGAGAAGGGTCACGCCAGTCGGGAGTGGAGACGCCATGTCCGTAGGTTGCCACGCCGGGCAAAATGGCAGTGGTTCGTATGTTTGTAGTTAGCTTTTGAAAATTTAATTTAGGACCCCTCAAGTCTAAATTATAGTTTAAACTTTAACTTAAACTCTCTAGCTAGAGAATATTATGGTGGTGACGCCTGTGGTGTCCTAGGCGGGGACACACCTTAGCCCAGCGTGGGCACCAATGGTAATAAACACACGGACTACCAGAGTGTAGGCTACAGCTGATAAGACAGCGAACTTCCTGTTTACTGCTCCTTAAATACAGGGAAGTCATGTGATGCACTTAAGACAATATACAATTGTGGAACAGCCTATTTAGTGGTTAAAGGGTTATCTTGGTAGGGTTAACATATAGACATGAAATTGATGGCTGCCATTGTGGAGCACACAAGTGACGACTCCACAATGCAGCGAGCGAAAAAAAAAAAACAAAAAAAAATAATCTAAGCCTAGCTGGAAATAAAATCATGATTACGAAGGCAAGATGTATTTTTTAGTGCACTACCTATTTTTAAAGAAAGATACATAATTTTTCGCTTTCGAGGAAAAACTAAACACTATTTTTGAAAGCTGTTTTACAAAAATAAAGAACTGAAGATGTACATGATTAAGCAAAAAATTAAACATTAATAAACTGGCTGAAAACTTGCCAGTTTTAAATTTCTGTTTTGATTTCTGGAGCAATTTTATAATAAATTCAATTTAAATTTTCAATGTTGTTTTAATTTCGTAGCCTTTTTTGGTTAATTTTCTTTTTGCAGCAACCACTTCTGCAGCTAAAACGCTACAGCGTTGCTGTGGACGAACATCTGGCATCAAGAATTCAGTGCCAAATTAGTTTCTTTGGATTAGGCTTCACCGGAGTGGGAATTGCGGCTCCAAGCAATTTTTTGTTCCGATGTCGGAAGTATTTATGTACATGAAAAGACAAAAAAGATACAAAGAGGATAAAATCGTGAAATCAATTTTTCACACGAACAACGAAATACACTTACATTTTTACCTAATTTTAAAGGTGGACATTTTTAAAATTAACAGAGCCGATTCTCTGCACGAACAACTAGGGGACAAAACGTTTTAGCGTTACTCGCTACAGTTTAAAAAGAACTATCATTTAATTCACATATAACGGATTACAACAACAACAAAAAACGAAGAAGTTGTAGCCAAATGGTAATTTTGCAAAAAAAAAACTACAAATTGAGCTTGTCTGGAGCTCTACGCAGTCTCTTTGAACGTTGAGCATTTTGAAGCTGCGCTGCAATATCAACCTGTGTTGGTGATAGCACAACTTTGCGTTTATTGGGATTCGGTTTCGCTTTTTTGTTAGCATGACCTGGCTTCGGTGGTGATTGCTTAGTGGACGGTGACGTATTCGATGGAGATTGTGACCTTTCTGGCTTAGAATTTCCTTCAAGAGGGGCGCTGGTAGTAGCCAAAGGTGATTGGTTATTTACGTTAGCAGACTCATCCACTTCGTGTGTGTGAGGTAATTTCGCTGGAGATTTCCTGCCACCTGGTGACTTGCGATGTAAATTCTCAGGTGATTTTTCAAGCTGTTGGATTGGTGGAATTTTTCCCTCAGTAACAGAAATTGACTTTCTGGATTGGCCGAGAGATCGACGCTCAGGATCTACGTCAGCGAAACTTGGCTTTTCACGTTGTTTGCCGCCAAAAGACATGCGTTTGAAATTTGAGTGATGTTGCTCATTATTATTCACGAAAGAATTACTGCTTTTTGCTGTCGGACTTAGTGCGTTTGGAGGCTGTTCTGGATAATCATTTTCCGCGGTATGTAACCTTAGCTGTTCGCGATGTTTGCGAATCGTATTACCGTTAGTATCAACGATAGTATAGGACTGATTTTCACATTTTTGGTAAACCATGCCGACTGACCATAGCCTATCATTTGTCGTTGAAAAGTCACGATACCAAACCTTTTCACCTATTTGATACGTTTTCAACTCACGATGGTGGGTGCTCTGTACTTGTTTTAATTGTTTACGGCGTACAGCTGCAATAGGGTCAGGGAACAATAAATCCAGCCGAGACTTTAATTCTCGGTTAAAATATAATTTTCCGGGTGTTGCTTGCGTGGTAGCGGAGATAGTGATTCGTGCTGATAACAAGTAAGAATTTATACTCTCTTGAATAGTAGACCCCTGTCGCCGCGCGGCCTTGTAGATTCTCTTGAAATTACGGACGTATACCTCAGCCAAACCGTTGGTCCAAGGCGCAAAACTTGGCCCTGTCATGTGCCTAATTCCGTTGGATTTTAACCAATTTTGGAATTCTGCTGACAAAAATTGGGCAGCATTGTCAGTAACCAAGCTGTCCATTAAACCATATAAAGCTATATGATTGTTTAAAACGTCAATGACACGCGCGGACGTTGTTGACTTCATTTTATGCACAAAAGGAATTTTTGAATGTGCGTCTACAAGAATGAAAAACATGTAATTGTCCATCGGCCCCAAAAAATCAGCGTGTAAGCGATTGTTTGGTTTTAGTGGATATTCCCACGTATGCTTAGGACCTGACGTTTGAGTATCTTTATACTCTTGACAATTTTGGCATGATTTGACTTTATTTTCAATGTCAGAGTCAATCTTAGGCCACCAGACTTTTTGTCTAGCTAAACTTTTCAATTTAACTATGCCTAAGTGAGCACTGTGTAGATCTTTCAAGATTTGTCTCCGCAAGGCCGTCGGCACCAGGACTCTATACCCCCAAAATAAGGTTTCGTTTTCGACAGAGATTTCAGCACGACGTGTGAAGTACGGTAACAGATCGGGAATCTCGCATTTGTCAGGCCAACCATGGTTCACATAACGATAAACTTTTGAAAGGATTTTATCACGTTTACTTTCAAGAACGAGTGTCTCGTTTAAAACTGGAAGATTAGAAATAGTTTCTAAAGCAAGAATATTGTACTGCTCTTCTGCTTTCTCGAATTCCTCGGTATTTGGGAGGGGAAGGCGCGATAAAGCGTCTGCCGTTAAATTAAGTTTACCGGGAATGTGTTCGAATTCGTAATCGTAAGCATTAAGCATCACTGCCCAACGCTGAACCCTGGCGGCTGCCATCTGCGGTATTCCTTTTTTAGGGTAAAAAATCCAAACTAAAGCCTTCTGATCAGACTGCAGTATGAATCGCTGACCATAAACGTATTCATGAAACCGTTTCACTCCCCAAGCCACGCTGAGCGCTTCCCGGTCAAAATGCGAGTAGCCTCTTTCCGCTTGAGTGAGTTTACGTGAAGCGAAAGCTATCGGCCGTGATTCACCGTTTTTCATGACATGCATCAGGCACGCGCCAATTCCGTAGGGTGAGCCGTCACAAACGAGCTTGAGCTTTAATTTCGGATCGTAATGAACCAGAACTTTTGATTTAAGAAATAATTCTTTTACTTTACTCACAGCTCGGTCGCATTCTGCCCCCCAAACCCACTTCACACTTGGGCTTAACAAACGTGTTACTGGTGACAGAATATGAGCGAGATTTGGTAGATATTTTGAGTAATGGTTTACAAAACCCAGAAAGCTCTGTAGCTCTTGAATACATGTTGGGTTAGGAGCGTTTGTGACTGCTTCGATAACCTCAGGGAGTGTATGCAGGCCTTCTGCATTTATCATGTGGCCTAAATATTTTAATTCAGGCCGCGACAGTTTGCACTTCTCGATCCTAAGTTTGGCTCCTGCATCTTGTAAAGCATTTAACAGTTTATTTAACGATTCGTCATGCTCACCCCCCTTCCCGCTCACCAGGATGTCATCATAAAACGGGAGACATTTGGGAATTTTACTGGTGACTTGAGTCATTACCCTCTGGAAAATTCCAGGACTGGACGCCAGGCCCAGGGGTACGCGAAGCCATCTAAACAAACCCAGGGGTGTATTTATTGTCAAAGCTTCTTGTGACTCTTTGTCGAGTTCAATTTGCAGAAATGCATCCTTAAGATCGATAAGGGAAAAAGTGTCACTGCCTGCTAATTCACTGAATAATTCTGCGGCCGTGGGAACTGGATAGTGGTCGACTTCGAGTTGAGGGTTCACGGTGGTTTTATAATCACCAATCACTCGGATTTGACCATCCGCTTTGTGAACTATGACGATCGGCGTAGACCACTGAGACGTTTCCACAGGCTCTAGAATTCCAAGGCCAACCAGTCTACGAATTTCTTGGTTAACCTTTTCTTTGAGTGCTAACGGAACCGGTCTTACACGACTGTACACAGGCTTGGCATCAGGTTTTAAATGAATTTTGGCTTTAAAATTCTTAAACTTACCCATGCCTTCAGAAAATAGCTCCGGGAAACCCTTCACTATTTCGGAAGTGTCAACTGGCGTAATGCTAGTTTTAATTTTCTTAACACTTTTCTTAGGTTTCACTTTCGTTTGTAGGTCGTAAAAAGGATGGAAATTAACTCGCAAAATAGAAAGCCAATCCTTTCCCATTAATGCAGGTTTATATAATTTTGAAACTAAAACATCCAAATGTTCGATTTGACCTTGAACTTCAACCTTCAGACTTACAGTGTAAATCGTGTTCTCAATTCCGTCAGTGTATGAGTGTATCGAGTACGGACTGAGTTTCAAAGGACAGTCCGCAAAATATTTTTAATGCCACTCAATAGGGATAATGGATGCATCTGCCCCGGAATCAAGTTCCATTTCTAGCTTGACACCATTTAGGCAGACTGGCATTTTCCATTTATGGATTTTCATAGAATTAACTACTACTATTATTTTGTTGGTTTGTAGGGGAATTGAAATCTGGTCCGCAGCCTGACTCAGTCCAAGAGTATTATTTTTCAGTACAAGATAGTCGTTGTCTGAATCGTTATCAGACCCGGAACCAGACTCTGAATTTTCGGCTTCAACATCCTGGCCTTCTTCACTATCACTTTCGCTATCGCGTTCGAGTTTGTTGACGCGTTTTTTGTAGCTATACTTTTGTTTTGTGTTCGGCCTAGCCTTAAAATTTGTGCTAGAACTTGCTTTAGGGTGGTCGAGTGATTTTAAAGTTCTATTCGAATGACTAGCTTTTCGGCACACGGCTTTTAAATGGCCGACAGTGTGGCAACGGCCACAAGTATAGTCTCGATATTTACAACGTGTTTTCACGTGGCCATTTTTGCCGCAACAATAGCAAATGAAATCCTTAGTGGATTTAGGCCTACTTGATGTTTTGCCCGATTTTTTAGCTACGTAGTTAACAGCTCTAGAATGGCTTCTCAAAACGCTTTGGTCTGTTTCAGCAGATTCTAAGGATAAAGCTAAGGATGTTGTAGCCTTTAAATCCAGAGTCTGCTTCAACAACTCGCGTTGAATGACTTCTGATTGGATCCCCCCAATTAGGCGATCCCTAATCATTTCGCTGTTAATGTCTTTAATTTTTGCGAAGTCACAATACTTCGTCATTAGCTTTAAGGCAGCTAAATATTCCCCGATACTCTCATCTGATTTTTGCGATCTTCTAAAGAATTTAACACGCTCAGATACCACTGAGGGCACTGGCTCAATGTCGTCTAAAACTTTTTTAACGAGCTCATCAAATGTTAATGAGTCGGGCAAATCAGGTGAGAGGATATTAAGAATTCTATCAAACATTTTCTGGCCCACAGATGCCATTAGAAAATTAACTTGCTTGGTTGCTGGTATTTCTTTAGCTAAAAAAAAGTAACGAATTCGGCTGGAGTATTTCTCCCATGTGTCAGACTCGCAATCGAATTCCGAAAATAAACCAGCGGTTTTAGACGAACCCATGTTGACGTCGTCTTCACTATCACTAGATTCAAAATTTAGATTTAAATTAGAACTAGTTTCATTAACGCTTGCGTTCACTACTGAATTATTTTCAGTTTCACTTTCACTGCTAACTTTAGCAGTTACAGGTGGTTTGCTACCGACACCTGTCTTTGGCATAAGCCTACAAAATTAAAATTAATTAAATTTAATTACAATCCTGTTTAACATGCAAGGATTAAACTGGAGCACTCAAGACTACCGGTCACTTATTGAAACATAGAAATAAATCAAGCTTGACTGTAGCCTACCTAGTTGTATAAATTAACTGCCTACAAGTTAAATTTAAAGGGACTAGGCTTTGAAAAAATGTTTTACGTTCACCATTAGCAACGTTTTACAAAACAACACTTCTGGCCTAAGCCTCAGCACAGACCAGATTTCACTAAGTTTGAGCATAAACCTACGGTGTTAAATTTTACACCGGCACACACTAGCCCGAATATGGGCAATGGCACAATCGAATTTACAAGGGTTAATTTAGCAGCGCATTTTTCGAACCTTCAGGTTTATAGTACTGCCTGTGCGGACACGCCAGTGCGTCGCTCTAGAACACTGCCAAGGTAAAATTAACCATAATAAATCCAATTGCCCACTTCGGTTCTAGTTGTTAAGGTACTAAATTTAACT
>JAHWFP010064736.1:21270-63650 GCA_023313725.1 Lithobius niger
GTATAGTCTCGATATTTACAACGTGTTTTCACGTGGCCATTTTTGCCGCAACAATAGCAAATGAAATCCTTAGTGGATTTAGGCCTACTTGATGTTTTGCCCGATTTTTTAGCTACGTAGTTAACAGCTCTAGAATGGCTTCTCAAAACGCTTTGGTCTGTTTCAGCAGATTCTAAGGATAAAGCTAAGGATGTTGTAGCCTTTAAATCCAGAGTCTGCTTCAACAACTCGCGTTGAATGACTTCTGATTGGATCCCCCCAATTAGGCGATCCCTAATCATTTCGCTGTTAATGTCTTTAATTTTTGCGAAGTCACAATACTTCGTCATTAGCTTTAAGGCAGCTAAATATTCCCCGATACTCTCATCTGATTTTTGCGATCTTCTAAAGAATTTAACACGCTCAGATACCACTGAGGGCACTGGCTCAATGTCGTCTAAAACTTTTTTAACGAGCTCATCAAATGTTAATGAGTCGGGCAAATCAGGTGAGAGGATATTAAGAATTCTATCAAACATTTTCTGGCCCACAGATGCCATTAGAAAATTAACTTGCTTGGTTGCTGGTATTTCTTTAGCTAAAAAAAAGTAACGAATTCGGCTGGAGTATTTCTCCCATGTGTCAGACTCGCAATCGAATTCCGAAAATAAACCAGCGGTTTTAGACGAACCCATGTTGACGTCGTCTTCACTATCACTAGATTCAAAATTTAGATTTAAATTAGAACTAGCTTCATTAACGCTTGCGTTCACTACTGAATTATTTTCAGTTTCACTTTCACTGCTAACTTTAGCAGTTACAGGTGGTTTGCTACCGACACCTGTCTTTGGCATAAGCCTACAAAATTAAAATTAATTAAATTAAATTACAATCCTGTTTAACATGCAAGGATTAAACTGGAGCACTCAAGACTACCGGTCACTTATTTAAACACAGAAATAAATCAAGCTTGACTGTAGCCTACCTAGTTGTATAAATTAACTGCCTACAAGTTAAATTTAAAGGGACTAGGCTTTGAAAAAATGTTTTACGTTCACCATTTGCAACGTTTTACAAAACAACACTTCTGGCCTAAGCCTCAGCACAGACCAGATTTCACTAAGTTTGAGCATAAACCTACGGTGTTAAATTTTACACCGGCACACACTAGCCCGAATATGGGCAATGGCACAATCGAATTTACAAGGGTTAATTTAGCAGCGCATTTTTCGAACCTTCAGGTTTATAATACTGCCTGTGCGGACACGCCAGTGCGTCGCTCTAGAACACTGCCAAGGTAAAATTAACCATAATAAATCCAATTGCCCACTTCGGTTCTAGTTGTTAAGGTACTAAATTTAACTTATCATTTCGTACCACACAGCACTACCACGGCAAAATAACACTGTTTGAAAAAGTTTAAACTCTGATAGGAATTCAGAGCACTAATTTTCATTGCCAAAATGAAAAAAATTTGCAACTTACCACAAATATGGAGCAAAGATGTGGTTGAAGACCTATCAGTTTAAGCTTAAGTTTTTAAAGATTACCAAAGGTACCGGACTCGTCACCAACTGTGATGTCCTAGGCGGGGACACACCTTAGCCCAGCGTGGGCACCAATGGTAATAAACACACGGACTACCAGAGTGTAGGCTACAGCTGATAAGACAGCGAACTTCCTGTTTACTGCTCCTTAAATACCGTAAATCGTGTATTAAACGCCCATGGGCTTGTAAAATTAATTTGTCTAAAATATGGGGTGGGCGTTAAAAACAAGTATTATCAATTTTCTAAACTAATTTCTATCCAGGGAGGGAGTTTTCTATCACGGAAAAGTCGGCGATAATGTGGTCATTTGCGTGCGTGATCTGGATTCAATCTAGCATTAACACAATTTTTTTTTCTTATTTATTCACAAATTTAAATTCTTGTATACTCTCTCCTCCAAAATTTAATATAATTCGTAGCTAAAACTAATTTCTAACCGTACAAACTTTCGGTAACATGAGTGGAACAAGATCGTAAACAACTTCGGAAATATTAGGCCTAACGATCGATCATTGACGAGGGTGATGTGGATTCAGTCTAGTAAAAACACAATGCCTTTATTCTCATTTATTCACGAATTTAGTTTATTAAATTGTCCTCCTTCCAATATCTAACAAAATTCCCAGTTAAAACTAATTTATGATCACCACCAACCTTGAAAACAACAACGCGATTGACGGCCGTGAAGCACATTCTGTGTTGACGGCAATTTCCAAAAAAAAGATCCGGCTGACGCCTGAGATCCGAGTTACCTCGTAAAAAGAATGGTGATCATAAATTAGTTTTAACTGTGAATTTTGTTAGATATTGGAAATGGGGGACAATTTAATAAACTAAATTTGTGAATAAATGAGAATAAAGGCATTGTGTTTTTGCTAGACTGAATCCACATCACCCTCATCAATGATCGATCGTTAGGCCTAATATTTCCGAAGTTTCCGTGATTACAAATGCTCCCGTGAATCGTGTTGGATAAAGTTGATTTTGTTAAATGTATGAAGCTTTTATTTAATTTTGACACAGAAAAACCATGATTATGTGGATGAACGTTGATTTCGTTAAAACTTTAGTTAAATTTGCCACTGAAAATCGATTATTTTTAAGGGGTGGGCGTCAACAACAGTTTATTACGATTTTTGACCTTCAAGCATTTCAGGGGGCTGGGCGTTAGCATTAACTGGGCGTTTAATACGCGATTTACGGTACAGGAAGTCATGTGATGCACTTAAGACAATATACAATTGTGGAATAGCCTATTTAGTGGTTAAAGGGTTATCTTGGTAGGGTTAACATATAGACATGAAATTGATGGCTGCCATTGTGGAGCACACAAGTGACGACTCCACAACGCCTGTAGCGGCATCTTACGTTCTCTCACCCCATAACGTCAGAGTGGTTCTCTTTCTAAAAACCAAATTTTTCCTTATTTGTTTTAAACATTAATTCAAATACCTGACGGTTTGATCTTTGTGTGGGATTCATTGTTTATTCACTCCAGACGGACTTTATAAGTACCCAAGTATTTTATAATTTGAGGAGTTGACTTAGAAACAGCAACTCTGGGAGGTTTAAGGCTCTGTTTTATCACTTAGAAACAAAACTGTGAAACGGTTGATCTTTCATGTGTGTTTGAAACATACTGTTTGATAGATTGTAACCAGCCGAGGCTGTTCAATCTTGCGGACGACTCAAGCGAGCGTTCAGTATTGCTTTTTCTAGTCGAAAAACTCAATTGATTGTTTATTCAAAACACAAGTGTCGTTTTGTTGTAACTTGCGAATTACGAAATGTAAATTCAAACTTTGTGCTTTTAAATAAGTTTATTTCAAAAGCTTTCGAGCAAACTAATGTAAAGTGTTCTTTTCATTCTCTGTTGTTAAAATAAAACCAGGAGTTTTAAACTTCAGTTCGTTTGCTAGTTGATTAACTGTTTAAGTGTAAATAAATATGTAGACCATTTTTAGTTTAGCTCTTGATAAACGGTTAAATTTCCATCGCTGGTGGCAGTGAAATACCAACAGTATTAAGGTTAGGCCCCTTTAAGTAGGACCCGACGCTCCATCCCCCATGCTGGGACTGTAGCCCATGCTGTGCTTA
Source organism: Lithobius niger (assembly GCA_023313725.1). Taxonomy (NCBI): domain Eukaryota; kingdom Metazoa; phylum Arthropoda; class Chilopoda; order Lithobiomorpha; family Lithobiidae; genus Lithobius; species Lithobius niger. The sequence continues at coordinate 24,897 of JAHWFP010064736.1, forward strand.
TGCCGTAAAAGTCGCAATAATCACCGCAACACCTCAAGCTGAATCTCCGCGTCAAACCAGGAAACCGGTGGCGTTACAAGCACCTCAGCCGTCGTAGCGTCCGCCGTTACACCATTTCCAAAAGAATATATAGGAGCAATAATTACATCCAGATTACGTTTTCCTTTACATTAAACAAAAACTACAATATTTATGGGATACATTGTTCAGATATTTCTTTTAGAAGATTAAATTATTTTTCCAACGATAGGTCGCAACATACGATTGATCAATTAATTCCGGAGATACAGGAGATTTAGTATATTGCATGGTAGCCATTTTGAGGACGTCATAATGTGATTTCCTTCAAATTACGCAGAAACTAATAGATTTACGGCGTACATTGTTCAGGTATTTCTTTTAGCAAATTAGATCACCTTTCCAACGATAGTTCGCACGAAAAGATTGAGCAATTAGTTTCGGAGATAATTGAGAATTGTTAAGTTTTCTTCAGATTAAACCAAAACTAACACTATTATAGCAATTATTATTCAGGCATTTCTTTTAGCAAATTAAATTACCTTTCCAACAATAGGTCGCACGATAGGATTGATCAATTAGTTCCGGATATAATAGAGATTTAATACGTCGAGTGGTGGCCATTTTTATGACGTCATCACGCTATACGTCGTCATTTCCGGGAGTGTCTCTCGGCGGATTTGGAAACTACAATATGCAAGCAGCTACTATGTGCAATATGCAGCTTGTTGCCGAAACTGAAATGTTTTTGCACTAACAGCATGGACTACTAGGCCCATCCTTTCTGGGGAGTACTCGCCTCCGGGAAAGTTCGGTACCTTTACTTAGGGTGGAGTCCCTTTTTTTTTTTGAATGCTCAAAGGGGCATCCCTCCTCACTAATTTCTGGCATCCCGCTTGACACCCCGCTTGGCATCCCGCTTGAAGTGTGTATAACACCTACCAGAACGTCAAGAGTTGCAGTTCCGTTTCTCGCGAAGGGACCAACCCTGAAACCGACTGCTTTAGTGACAACCCTCTAGAATGTCAGTCTAGTTGTTGTCTCCACCTGGTTGTAGATTCTAAAACTCCTTCTTCCACGTCACCTCCACTCGCCGCAATCAAACCACCCCGTACGATGCAAGGTTTCTCAAAAGCTGCAATTGGCGATTTCAATTAACTCTTACCCTGGTCCCACAGCAGAAAAGTTGTCGGATAGTCCTTAGAAATCTGACCACAGCACCGCATCCATTCGCCTAGTGAACATGGTCCCATCGATATCCCTATGAGTGTCTTTTCGAAAGCCAGTCTCCGTTTTTGCAAGTAGGGCAATGTGCCAGGTCGCCATATTACGGAGCCTAGCTAAAGTCCCTGGGGGGGGGGGGGACGTAACATTTTTCCTAACTGGCAGTATTCCTCCTTCCTCTCGACGATCCTGGTAGAACTGCTACCACTCATTCGCGAATGAGACCTAACCTTAACTCTGTTATGATTTAAAACGTGCTTAATTTATTCATGCAGAAGTCAGAATAAATGAAGTCGATTTCAAACATATGCACATTTATTTATGGCAGACATCACAACAAGTTACAGGTTAACTATTTAACATTGAAGGTAAACAACTTTCGGTTGGGTGCAAAACTTACGGCTGGAACCAGTTAAAAATAGTTTAACTCAATTTTCAGGCATTTTGCGATGAAACAAGTTATGATTTTGAACAAAATCAAAAATTAATTCTTCTTCCCTTTACGATTTTGGGTCGGGAAGAAAATTAATAAATTATCAACGTTTTTAGGAACCCGTGGACCTCACACTAGCATGTCCTCATTCATTGCGTAGGCTAAGAAATGTTGGGCTTAAGAGCTAGGACTAATTGTTATTAATCTTCTTGGGGTCTAAATCATTTTAGGATCCCTTCCCCCTAAGATCTTATTAGCTAAAGTATCTTTAGACTACATTTTAGTTTATGTACTTTACAAAGCTAAAGCTTACCAAGTCATGGTACTACCGCGACTTCTTCATCTTCAGCTTATCCGCTACTCAGCTAAGCGCGTGCCTACTCTAGGAAAGGCATAGCGTCCAGCCGATCTGCAGTGGTTTTGGGACCAAGATTACAAACGTCCGTTTCCTTAAATACAGAAATACAGGGCCTTCACGCGGAGGAACAGGAGAGCTCAAGACTTCTCATTTATTGAAAACTACATTTCATAAACTACATTTCAATTAAACGGTTGCCTTGAGGCGTTTGCGCCTAAGGAAATTATTGGCTGGCTACATGATGCTGGAAAAAGCGTCGTTCAAACGCCCGCGCTTTCTTCAAGACTGAGAAAAGAGCATCCAAGCACGCGAGCATCCCATTGGCCGAGCTCGTGCCCTGTGATTGGCCAAAAACGGCTCTCTTGGATCTGGTTCCGGTTTGTCGATCATAGGTTCAGCAATACTAATTTCAAACTGAAATGCGCGGACATTATTTATTTTTATTTTAAAAATAATAATTCTAAGCAATACTACGAGTTAATAGCTATAGGACTAAAGCTCGATAAATGAAAAATTTCAACTCTAAATGAGTTGACACGCAAATCTAAAATTCGTCATTGGCACTAGCTAACAGCTGTTACTAGCCTACGAGTGTGATAGCTCTTGCCATAACGTCACGTGAACCGTGTCAAATAACGAAGCCCTAAACTATAAGTTTAACCTAGATTAAAATACCAATTTATATTTTAAACTAACTAGAATTTTATTTAATGCCCAAACTAAAAGATTTCGAGATTGGTTCCAACCGCATTTGTACTTAGTTTTCTGGCTCCAAGCTGAAATACATTTCTATGGTCACAAATGCAATTCGTAAAAACGGCCGACACAAGGTCGATCTTTTTTTCAAATGACAATATTTAACAATATTTACATTTTTCTCGAGTGGAAGGTTACATGTCAACAACAGAGGTTACATATTTGTATCCAAATGAATCCGACATTTACCTAAATAAACATTAAGTAAATTCGGAGGGTTTTACAGAAAATCACGTCTCATGGCTTGTAAAAGCCGGATGTAACTTTTACGAAAAAAAGGATCCACGTAACTTTTCTTGGCATGCATTTTAACAAGTGGGATCCAAGTTAAATTAGCACAAAATAAATAAATGGTATTTTTATTTATTTTAATGACCCAGCAACCACAACTGACTACTGAACTGAGTAGCCTACTCATATTTCTGCCGATACGACATACATGGAAGATCGTAGTTCCTGGAGAAATAGTAGCTAAACAGAAGAACATCTAAAAACAGGCTAATGTGTTACAGGCCAGTAACGAACCTGAATTTAGGAAATAACCAAGGCCTTCCCACACCACGAGATAAATTACGATCTTCCTTACAGCCAACTGATGATTTTAATAGATAAAAGCAAGCTACATGAATTGAACCGGGGACATTTCGTTCACCTGATCTCAAAGATCCCTCTAAGCCAAGCTGACTGACCCGACTCGCTAAATGGAATGGAGAGGGTTGCTTAGCTACATGAACACACGACAGAACTAAGTTCCTCCTGTAAACTATTCCTTGCACAAGCCACTAAATGCCGAACGCACACAGGACACTGGGCCCTAGTGTCGTGTTCCCAGGGCTTTTTTTTTGGGGGGGGGGGGGGGGGGGAAATTTGGGGCACAGGGGACCCGTGCGACCGCATATAGCGGCCAACTCCCCAAAGGTGCTTATTTTCACCCCCCCACTCAGCATATGGACCCAAGGAAGTGAAGACAGTCGAAGAAAAAAAAAGGGGGGGGGGAACCCTACCTACATCTCAACTTTACTAACCTCTTTACAGTGGCAGCTTGTCTGTACCTGGCATGAACTTGCCAACCATGGAATCTTGGCATATAGCGGCCTGGTTCGCCTGTATTTCGTGCAATGCCAACGCTAAAAAATTAGGCATAGTGGCCCCGTGCGACCGCATATAGCGGCCTGGTTCACCGGTTCTCTAGCCCTTCATGCATTGCCATCTTAGTCTTGCCATTCTTATAGTTCGACTAGATTGGACGATCTCTGTCCTTGGGCATCACCGTTTCTGGGTGACTTAAGGTTAGTGTCATGGTTGCCTTCCCCAAGGCTGTTGCCATGACACTAACATGGCCTCTCCTGCATTGCCCTCAGCCTGGATGCGTCTCTCTATGAAGCCCCTAAGGCTAATCTTTGGTTGCTAAGGAGCAGGGCTCGACATAAGCAGTATCGCATCGCACTTTACTACACATAATTGTTGTTTTGCGAAGCAGTTTTTATTTTGCATCGCAAGGCTGCTACACAAATCAATCGCGTTGGGAATCTCGTTAATCGTAGGGAATCTCGTTACTCGCTGTGAATCTCAAGGCTACACGTTGTACTCCGCGTGAGAATTAACAGCGTTCGACGCAGCTATTTTACCAATAATTGGAAATAGCAACTTATTAATCATGGTTTGCATTTAGTTTAAATGCGGTAAAGCAGCCAACAACGTTAGTCGTTTTAATAGCTGGACATAGCTTAGCTCTCTGATCAACTTTCCCTCCCTGCAACTGGAGTGGGCATGGGGGGAGGGAGGTGAATAAGCGCTTGTCTTGAAGTTGTAGGAATGTTAATTTTACTGCCATAAAATATTAGAGTGGGTAGCTATTCATATTCAGTATAATAAGTAAAAAAAACTAAATTAAATAAAATAGAAAAATACTCCAGCAGCGCATCGAGATCTTTGAAAGGTTCCGTCTGATAGACAATAAGTTCTGGTACCACTACACAGTAAAAATACATGTTAGGCTTAAAAAAAAACTGCTAATCAAAATTTTGAATATGCTAGACAAGTTTCATTTTGCGTCGCAATCTTGCTAATCAATTTTTTGGGGTTAAGTCGAGCCCTGCTAAGGAGCCTTGGCACGTGTGTGCTGGCTCAGAGATGTAATGCCCCTTGATATTATTAAACCCACATGTTAATATCATCATCGGCTGTTGATTCGAACAATTCGTCATGTCCACACATCCGGGCACCAGGTGAATATGGCAATTTTGGCACCCGAAGCAGGTTTGGAAATTATTTTCAAAATTTGGATGGATCTCTGGAAGTCAAGAAATCGGCGGCAATGATGGCGTCACTAGCAACGGCAGTTGCGAGTATAGACGAACTTTGAAAAAAGCAGGACATTGTCGGCAGATTTCGTAAATGAAGACTGCTTGTGTAGACATTTTTCATGAACTGAGCGTTTGAAAACTGTATTACGCTGTTTATTTTCAAATTGCACATACCGGTCAAACTGGGAGTCGAGCAGCAACGATGCCTCCGGCAGTTACGGTAACGGCAAAGTTGATCCACGTAATTATTTGTATTTCAAGGCGTCACTAACGCATGACAGGTACTCACCAAGCACTACAACCTTTGAAATTCATGGTAAGAGCGTAATGTTGATTGTTTTGCAAGCGGCAATCGGTTTATTTGCGTTGGGAAATTGAAACTGCATGCGTTGTCAAGCAAGATACCCGCAAGGCGTTACCTTAGCAACAAGAGAGGAAGCAAGATGGCGAAGGAGCAGTTTCCTGTCTTTAGTTTCCGGTATTGAAGAATTGTTAGCCACTCTCAGATACAGCAAAATGTTGAATTTGAAAATTGTTGATGCTCTGAATGTATGCTTCGTAAGGTTTGATAAGCAATTATTTTACCAGTAATTAAGCAATGCAAGCAGCGTCAAACGACGGCAAGCACAAATTTTCTTTTCAATTTCGAAGCAAATCAATGATCGTGAGTGCGGCTAACTACTTTCAAGGAAATCGATCGCTAAGCATTTTTGATGGCATTAAATGGATCGAGACGATTTTGCTGCATCAAACTCGAATTTTAATGTTGTAGCTTCAAATTTAACGAACTATAGAAAGGCAAACGCAAGTTTATTGTCAGAAAAATCTAATTTTAATGCTTCGTGGCTAACCTTTTCGGATGAGTCAGGCAATTTAGAGGAACGGAACGAACCTCACGCTGCGGCCGATTGCGCAAAAAAGACACTAGAGGACGACACCTCCCCGCTAGTCTTTCATAAATCGTTGCATGGTGAAAAGCCGATCGATAGTCCGAGCATGGCGGAAAAAGCAAATGAGATTGATCTGACAGATTTATTAAAGAGTGTTATTGAAGCATAATTGCAACCTTTACATTTAAAATTGGAAGCATTGCAGGTTGCTAGGCAGGATGATGATGCTTTGGCAGAGATTAGGAATAAATTGGAGGGAGTCCAAGAGAATTTTAGAGAGCTTAGTAGGGAGACGGAAGCGAGATTCGCTCGGTATTCTCTGGCGCAAGGTGGCGACACTGCAGGCGATGGAAAGAGAGCAAACGACGAGTCAGCAGCTTCTGCATCAGCAAAATCCCTTGACCACGCAATTCTAAAAAATAAAGACACCTCAATTTTAAATACTAATGCTCATCACAGCAAGGCAAGTCTTCCGACTTCAGGAAAACAAGATGCCGAGACGAAGGAAGGAGTCAGCACAGCCTCTGGAGATCAAGCTTCACGCCCACGACAGGAGCTCATTAAGGATTCTTTGGCAGTCGCTGCGACCCCGGCGGAGGCGACTTCAACCGGTGACTTAGCCTCAGCGTTAGCATCTTGGCATATTCAACCGAAGACACTCGAGGACGACACGAATCTATCGGAATGGTTAGATGAGATGTCTGTTTTTGTCCAGGACAAGAAACTAACGGGAATTTCGGTGGCAAGCTCAGAGGAGACCTCTCGAAACCTGGCGAGACATCGTTAGAAATCTGAGGAAGTCCTACAAGCGTCCGAAACGTGATCAGGATCGACTGCTACTGATGAGTACTTGGTCACAGGAGAGGCACGAACTACCACCGGACTTTGCCAACAGAATGTTCGCTCAGTTTAAAAAGATGACGAAACGTGGAGAGGAACGGGATGAGGTAGAGATGTTAGTCGACCAGATGAATGACCGATGCAGAAACTACCTAATGTGCTGCGGTGTCAGAACCTTTGGTGATCTTTTCACAACCATTGCTGACATGCCGCGTAGCATGCGTTTTCCCACTGAACCTTCACGACCTACTCCCAAGATGCAGGACCAACCGAAGGGTAACAACAATTCACAGAAACAGGGTAGACAGTATTCCTCCCAGTTGCAGAAGTCCGACAAAGTGTCTCTGCCTTCCACGGCAAGCCCGACTACGGACAACAGCGCCACATCTGCGGAGAAAGACCAGTCAACGACGGACTCCACCTCCAAGGACGGTCAACCGCAAGACACCACACCACGGTCACCCACGCCAAGAGGGAACAGATTTGCAAACAAAGAGTGCTTTAATTGCCATGAACTTGGAGAGGATGTCCGAACCCAAAGACGAAAAGACCTTCGCTCAAGACGACTGCTTCTGACGCACCGTCTCACACCCATTACGGTTCAGAAGACGAACTTTTATGCCGACTTGGATTCTGTCTCTTCTGACTGCGCCGTGTTGCGTACTTTCTTGTTAAGAATTTGGCCGGATGCTCCCATACAAGTCTATGACGGGAAAGAATCGCAACTCGCCGACGGGACTTCCGTCACTCCGGTGGGAGTGAATGATCTGCCTTTCACCGTACATGGCAAGCACCTGGTGCTACCGTTCAAGGTTTTCGACAACCTTGCGTGCAGATGTATTCTCGGCATGTCCTTCCTGAAGATGACCAATCTACGGATCGACTGGGTCAACGACAGGGCGTACTTCCCAGGTCATGAAGATTTCGTATTTCCGCTTTCCAAGAGTGGAGCTGCTGCGGATGCACCGAAAGCCAATCCCATGTGGAGAGTCGAGACAGTCAGGGGAACAGAAGAGTTCAACGGAATGACAGATGGACAATTTGAATATCTACAGGCGTTCCTTGAGAAACATAACAGCATCTTTCCAGGATAACCTAGCCGTACAAAGTGCTACGAGCATGAAATCAAGCTTCAGGAGGCTCCCAAACCTCAAGCTCAGCGCATCTATCATGCCAATCCACATATTAGAAAGTAGATTGACAAAATGATTGACGAGCTACTCACAAGCAATCGGATTGAGCGAACCATCAGCAAGTGGGGCTCTCCGTTCTTTCTTACGCAGAAGAAGAATGGCGGTGGCTATCGTCCGGTCTTAGACTATCGCAAGCTTAATTCCCAGATTAAGTCAGATGGTTATCAAATGACGAGGTCTTTAACTTCTTGTCAGGAGCTAAGTATGTTTCAATTCTGGATGGGGAGCAAGGCTTCCACCAGATTCCGCTGGACGAAGCATCACGGGACTGTACAACATTTGTCTGCCACGGCGGAATGTTCAAATGGAAGGTGACGCCCTTCGGACTGAAGACCTCTAGCGCTGCCTTCCAGCGTACAACGGAAATTGTGCTTGGCAAGCTCATCGGTACCGTCTGTATCGTCTATATCGATGATATCATCGTGGCTACTCGTACGTTCTCGGAGCACGTACGTGCACTAGAGAAGATCTTCGCCGCTCTTCAGGAACATGGCTTTACTTTGAAGAGAAGCAAGTGTCATTTCTGCATGCCAGAAGTGTCTGTTCTTGGACTCAAAAGTGTCTGCAAAAGGCCTGGAGCTCACCAGAGAACACTGTGCTTCGCTACGCAACTATCCAAGTCCCAAATCCAAGAAGAAGGTGCACGAATTCTTAGGCTTCGCCAACTTCTTCAGGAAGTTCATCAGAGATTTCGCGGAAACTGCGAGCCCGCTTTACCAACTGCTCAAGAAAGACGAACCGTTCCACTGGACGGAGGTTCATGAAGAGGCTTTCAAGACTTTGAAGGAGAAGCTACTGAATTCGAATGCACTGGGAATACCAGACTTTGAGAAAGAATTTGTCATCGAGTCAGATGCCTCGAACCAGGGTCTTGGAGCGATGAGTCCTCAACAGCACGATGGCAAGAGAACTGTCATCGAGTTCTTTAGCAGGACGCTGAAGGACAACGAGAAGGTCTGGACCACCATTGAGAAGGAGGCACTGGCTGCTGTGGAGGCGGTCGAGAAGTGGAGGCACTACGTGGAAGGAGCGCATTTCACGCTCATCACGGACAATGAAGCACTTAAGTGGGTGCTCTCCAACAACAAGACGTCAGGTCGGACTGCACGCTGGGCCATCAGACTGCAAATGTTTGACTTCACGGTGGTGCACCGGTCCGGCAAGCAGAATGTTGTCGCTGATGCGTTGTCCCAGAATCCTCCTTCAGAAATCCACTTTCTTCAGACGCTACCAGGACTACCATTCATGGACACCAGAACTGTCTCTCCAATGCTCTACCTTCGGGATGATCCAGTCGTCGACCTTCGCGACAAGCGTCAACTACTCGAAAAACAGAGGAAAGATCCAGAAATCGCACGTGTGGTACAAGCACTCACGAAACCACGCAAAGCCTCTGGAACGGAGACAGCAAATTTCATAATGAGGGTACGTGAGAAGTACACATTTGATGGTGAAGGATTACTTTATTACAAGGATCCGACTGTACCGGATAGAGGTAGGATCAACGGCAACTACCGTCTTTATGTCCTGAAGTCCCTTCGTCGCACCTACTTGCACGGCTGTCACGACCATCGACAGGCTGGTCATTTAGGCATTCACAAGACCCTTGCTAGGCTACGACAGGTTTGCGTACTGGCCAAGATTGTTTTCTGACGCTGTGAAGCATGCGAGGTCATGCGCGGTCTGTCAGATAGTCAAGGTGTCTCAAACCAAGAAAGCAGGCGATATGCAACCCGTCATTGCGAGCTTTCCTATGCACATGATCGGGATCGACTTCGTTGGTCCGCTTCCCGAAACTTATGCGAGAAACAAATACATCCTGTGCATGGTAGAGTATTATACGAAATTCGTCTGGCTGGTACCCACCAGATTTACGACTGCGAAAACAGCCGCAACCAAGTTCCTGCAGGCAGTGGTGGGTGACAATGGTCCACCGGACTACGTGGTGAAGATCAAGAACCATGTTCGTTCTAGTGCGCAAGCCGGATTCACAGCGAAGCTTGCTGCAAAATATAAGGCACCTTACAGAGTCATTCGCAAGAAGTCTCCGGTGCCCTACCAAATAGTGGTTACTAATGATGCTTCGGACGTTCGAACGGTGAACATTACTGACATGGAACCTTATTTCCATCCTTTAACCATGGACAAATTTGGCCCTGAAGAAATCCGCGACGAAGAAGCTACAGACGATGAAGTTGAGGAGTCAAATGGGGAACTAATCGAGGAAACGTTGGGAAACGATGAGGACCATGATGAGCAACAACGACTGCCTGATGCTGCTATCGAGGACAATCAAGAACAAGGTTCCAGTGATGAAGGTGGGCTTGGCGATGATGGAGAGAACTCCCCAGTTATGAACCGTCCCAAACGACGAATCGCTCAACCAGCTTCTTGGAAGAAAGACTATGTGTGGTTACTCAAGGAAGTTTCACTACCGTTCACTCAAGTGTGTGACTATGAGTGGCCTGAAATTATGGACTTTTAGCGAGTGAGATCTGTTGAACATTTATTGAGATGGCGGTGAGTTGGGACTGACTGCATGGACTGTCGATCGGCTCGTTTCCATTGGAAAGGAGGTCCGGGAATGGTCATTTTAGGAGAAACTTGGAATTTGTGCCACTTCCGAGTCATTGAGGAAACACTGAACTTTCAGCGACGCCTGAATTGTGTGGTTGGGTGAAGAGATAGGCTCTGTTCCTGGTTATGGGCTCTCTCCAAGGTTGTTTTAATGCGTTGAACCCGATTGCTGCATTTCGGTGGTTTCCGTTCTGGAAAGTAAGAATCCAGTTTCTGTGGTGAGTGTGTTTTGTTTTCGGTGGCAGAGCAGTGAAACAGTGGTTGCAGAAGTCAGTGCGATCATCGCACAGTCTGTAACTAAGACGTGACGGCGAGTGTGGTCACGCACGGATGTATGCCAATCTGTAGTGCAAGAATCTGGACTAAGTCGTACCTAGACTATCTGTGCGCATTGCAAGTTACATGAAAGACTAAGTCGGCTTGGCCGCATAGTGTGTAACTAGACTGCACAGCTGTGAACTTTTCATATGGCTATGATATGTATTCGCATTTATCGAGTTAATTGTATTCATCATTTGTGTATTCGGTTTGTAGAACTGGTAAAACCCCTTTTGTAAGCACCTGGGTGAGAGCACTTTAGGGGGGGAGCATGTCATGGTTGCCTTCCCCAAGGCTGTTACCATGACACTAACCTGGCCTCTCCTGCATTGCCCTCAGCCTGGATGCGTCTCTCTATGAAGCCCCTAAGGCTAATCTTTGGTTGCTAAGGAGTCGAAGCAAGGAGCCTTGGCACGTGTGTGCTGGCTCAGAGATGTAATGCCCCATGATCTTATTAAACCCACATGTTAATATCATCATCGGCTGTTGATTCGAACAATTCGTCATGTCCACACATCCGGGCACCAGGTGAATATGACATTAGGACGAGATATTTTCTCACTAGGCTTATTTATAGCTTTACCGTAGTAAACGAAGCTAGCTAAAACTCGAGTTAAGATCAATACAAACAATTTTATCACCTTCACTTGACTTTCGTGTATTGTCATCATAGTCTTGACATTCTTATAGTTCGACTAGATTTGACAATCTCTGTCCTTGGCCATCACCGTTTCTGGGCGACTTAAGGCTAGGACGAGATATTTTCGCACTAGGCTTATTTACAGCTTTACCGTAGGAAAAGAAGCTAACTATCATTCAAGTTAAGACCAGAACAAACTTAATTTTATCACCTTCGCCTGCCTTCCGTGTATTTATAATTCAACTAGATTTAAATCTACAGATACTTATTCGGTCCGAATCTGTCCCACTACGATCGACGCGATGCCTTCGTGGCTAACTGCTTTTCACAAATTCAAAACAAAAATTGAAGCAAGCTCAATTCGCTACAAGAAACGAAGTTAATTAACAAAGCCAAAACACCGTTGGGTGATTTAGGGTAAGCTTTATCATTGAAAAACAAAAATAGAGGTAAACACAACGTCGGCTAATTAACAATAGGACCATTGCCCGGCCCGCCAAATGCATTGTCTAGTTCGCCACGTGCATTGTCCGGTTCGCTGCCCAAACGACAACAAACGTCACCTGGCCAAAAAGACCGTTAATAAGAAGTAGAGCAGTACTCGCCGAATCCTCGAACGCAATCCCATTTCATTTGGTTGAAATAAATCCGAACGTTCGCATGCAACTTCATGGAAGTTACACTAAAAACAACTTCACTCACAACACCAAAACCGTACTACCGTTCATCCTGGCCATTAGCGGCCATTGTAGAGCAGGGAACACACACGTCTTTCCTCCTTTACCGTAGTAAACGAAGCTAGCTATAACTCGAGTTAAAACCAAAACAAACAATTTTATCACCTTCACTTGACTTTCGTGTATTGTCTTCATAGTCTTGCCATTCTTATAGTTCGACTAGATTTGACAATCTCTGTCCTTGGCCATCACCGTTTCTGGGCGACTTAAGGTTAGGACGAGATATTTTCGTACTAGGCTTATTTACAGCTTTACCGTAGTAAACGAAGCTAACTATCATTCAAGTTAAGACCAGAACAAACTTAATTTTATCACCTTTACCTGCCTTCCGTGTATTTATAATTCAACTAGATTTAAATCTACATATACTTATTCGGTCCGAATCTGTCCCACTACGATCGACGCGATGCCTTCGTGGCTAACTGCTTTTCACAAATTCAAAACAAAAATTGAAGCAAGCTCAATTCGCTACAAGAAACTAAGTTAATTAATGAAGCCAAATCACCGTTGGGTGATTTAGGGTAAGCTTTATCATTGAAAAACAAAAATAAAGGTAAACACAACGTCGGCTAATTAACAATAGGCCCATTGCCCGGCCCGCCAAATGCATTGTCCAGTTCGCCACGTGCATTGTCCGGTTCGCTGCCCAAACGACAACAAACGTCACCTGGCCAAAAAGACAGTTAATAAGAAGTAGAGCAGTACTCACCGAATCCTCGAACGCAATCCCATTTCATTTGGTTGAAATAATTCCGAACGTTCGCATGCAACCTCATGGAAGTTACACTAAAAACAACTTCACTCACAACACCAAAACCGTACTACCGTTCATCCTGGCCATTAGCGGCCATTGTAGAGCAGGGAACACACACGTCTTTCCTCCACGTGTGCTCAAAAGTGAATGGGGATTTCCCCAGGAGGAAGGCGGCTGCAGCGGTGACGCTTGCAGCGCGCCTAGTGGGAAATGCGGGCAACTGGCGTTGAATGCAATAAAGAATTAAGAAATTTGATTGTTTGAGCATGGGAAAAGCCAAATTCAGCGAATTTAGCATGTACACTAGAGGTAAGTATTTTGCAGATAGTAAGAAGCTGTATTTCTTTTATGAACAAAACTGTCTCGACTCTTGCAACATGGAAGTCATCTTTGGTTTATCATGCTATTATTTCTTGCTAGTTTTTGATGCCGTCTTACTTTTCGAATTTCACCCCTTGGCATTCAAACCACGATTTATCGTCTCTTCAAAACCGTTTCTGAAACTCCCGACGCACCCTGGATTCAAAGTCCCGTTTGGAAAGAAAAACCGCCATTGCATACAACAGAGGTGTAATTCCGACTGAATTAGGTACTTTGGCACGTGTATTTTGGATTTATTTTATTTAACATCAACTTTTAATTACCTCAACTGAAGTTGTTGTTGGCCGTGTCGTCAAAATTGACGTGAAATTGCTTTTGTTTGCTAAAACTAGCCCCTGGTTCAAGCTGTCGTAACACAACAACGCAACGAACGGCCGCCATCTTGGTCGCGTTGGAAAGCTGGGATTCCCCGATTGGCACGTGTATAGCACGTGATCACTCATCGCAGGCGTGGCCGTCACAAGTGATGTCACGCGAAGCAAGTCAAGGTCACAGCCATTGGAGCTGGCAGGTGTGCGTCTCTTGGCGGACAGCCGGCTGGGAGTGGGAGCGCGATGGCGGCCGTAAAGGGATTGCATTCAACAATAGTGAATATAAATTAGGAAATAAAACAACTTTAAACTACTTATACGGTATTAAAAACTTTAAAAAAAGATGTCGGAAGCCGTAAATAACGCTGTAATGGAAGAATAACCAGAGGACGTTATCATTTCAAGGTCTCCCATGTACTGCAACGGATAGTGAATATTTTCGTAAAGTGGATTCACGTAATCGAACGTAGTCGTAGTTTTTTTCAAAGTTATGAAAACCTAATACGATTGTCCCAAGTATACTTTTGTGCAATAATTTACACTGTAATTATTACGTCTGTAATTTTTTATACCCGCAGATCGCTTAGTTATTTTACTACGATTTATTTTACCGAGGCAAGTAACATGTTTACAGCGACAATGATTTGGTTGTGTTGCAACCGGTATCCGGCTCAATATTATTGCCGGATCCGGATATATCCGGACTCGGTCGATCCCTAGTCATTATAATAGGGTAGACTCGAGGTTCACTTTATTAAACTTACCACTATTCATTTCTTCAATTGCCTTTGCTGCCACCATAGATTTTGATTTCTGGAAAAAAAGACTCAATAAGGTTATGATTATGTATTACTCAGATTAAATATAATCGTTTATATTCAAGTAAATTACTTGGATATCGCACGACTTAAACAAAAACTGCCGATTCAAATTAGACTTCTCTATTGTATCGTTGTCGGTGACCGTTATCTGAAATAAAGAGCAATATCGTACACCACAGAAAAAGAGAGAAAGCACACAAAAAATAGGCAATTGGTGTAAAGCCATACCATGCCATGGCGACTTCCAATTCCAAGTAAAGCGTAATTCTTAAGAGTTTCACATCCAATAGCTCCACAACCAACCTACAAGATAAAAAATATTACTAAAAAATATACACACAACTTTCAGAAATTTAGTATGTATGAAGATATGTGAAGCAGAACTAAGGAGATTCTTATGCTGTGCTGGAATCTGCCTGTTCATACCACATAATTTCTGCACTGACTATACAATTCGTTTTAAACTTTCCAAATCCCCAGTTTTGTCCAGAGGCGAACTGGAAGCCGAAAGGCGCAAGTCCCGGTCTGGGGAGGGGGGGGGGGGAGGAAGAGGACACTCTACACTTCAGTCATAGGCTCCCCTACCGAGCGCGGTTCGGGTGTTTTGGGCTTCCGGTTTTTCAGTATATTATAGAGATTTTCTGGCTGGCTCACGTCTTTATCATCACATAACACGCCATATCCCCTAGTCCCACCCAACGCCCAAATAGACTATGACAACCAGTGCTAACAACCACTCACAAGCTGGCGCTACTTGAAGTTAGTATTTGTCAGAATGTACATGTACAAACTGAAGTGTTAAACTCGTAAACAAAGTTGTCTGTGCAAAAATCAACTTACATTTTTTTGTCAACTTTCGAAAACGCGATCTATCTGGTTTGAATCAACAATGTTTGTGCGGCACCGCAGCAGCAGACAAGTCATGAACGAGTCGCATTGCGTGGGCATTGCAGTACGGTTACTGTATACGCCTGACAGGGGTAAAATTAAAACAGTGTTGATGAGAACAATATACATCTGCCTTCAAACGAGTACTCAGATGCTGTACGGATGGTTTTTGAATTCCCTTTTTTACAGAATTTTTTTTAATTGAGGATAGGTAAGCTGTAGCTGGCTGATAGAGGGGGACCGACGGCCTGGGGCAAGGATCTGGGCCAGTTCGCCTCTGGTTTCGTCGAGGGTAACACCTATAGGTGTAGCAGATTCATGTTCAAACATACACAACATAATTTACCCACAAGTCTCAAAACAGCGAAGAACAGTTAATATTTTCGCTAATTTTCGACAGCTTTGAAAAAACGTTGTTGAATTTTCTTCCTGCTGTCTTCATCAGGTGTTAAGCAAAGTTCTTCACACTAGTTACATTGCACTGCACTGTTCGGTAGCTATTGAACCAAGCGCGTCCATGGCCTCCAATGCTTAGAAGGCCTGTCACTACATTTTGGCTTGCCACTCCACCAAGCTCTCAGTCTCTCTGCCAAATCCTCCATCACTAAATGTTGGATTGCGGTGTCAATGGTGTTTGGAGATTCATAAGTTATCTCCCATCTATTTCATGCCTGACAATGGCTAGAGAATCGAGGCATCGCAAATCTTTATCACTAACAGAGTTGGACTTCAGTAGTGTAGTTGTCTTCTCCCATCTACACGATGTCGCGTGGCCTTGTGGTGAGCTGCAACACTTCTCCTCATCTTCGCTATATGTTGTCTCACTTGACTTCTTATACCTTTTCTTGTTTCACCTATACAGACTGCGTCACCGCCACCACAAAGAACACTATAGACTCCTCCTCTTACATTCTTACTATTTCGCTCAAGGCTTTTTCTTCATTTTTCGTCACTTCTGTTCTGCTATGTCCAGAGGGGAGTAAAAAGTTTGGTATGCTAACAATGATCAACTACAACAATTGACAATTATCGTATTGTTATGTTCTATTCAATGCAATGGAATATAACAATACTGCAAATCTTAATTGTTGTATTTGATCATTGTTAGCAAACCAAACTTTTAGCTCCCCTCTGTACTTGCTGTTGGTTACCCCTTTTCTCTTCATAGCCTCTTTTTAATCCCATCAGAGTTTCGGAAAAAAAGAATTAAAACCTTGTTGTTTTAGCAACCTTTCCAGCTTCTCGCTTTGCTCTACCAGGTAAGTCATTCCTATTCTCTTCGGCTCGTTTCCCTTTCTTCCTTTTTCCTCTATGTCTCCTTGTTCTTGCCTCTCCACCTTTTCCACTGTTTGAGCCCCCTTCATCAATTTGTTTAGCAGTCTTGAGGGACACCCCATCCTCACAAATTTACCTTTTTTCCTCCAGGTACCTCTTTTCATCGGTGGGCTGTCATAGAGTTTCAGGCCAGTCTGACAAAATTGTTTCGTGCAATGGCTCGCAGTTGGCTTCTCGGATTTACGGATGCGTAGGCTATTCCTCTCATCATGGCTGTTAGTACCCTACAATACCCTCTTCCCTACGTTGAAGCTGGACGTCCAGGAATGGAATCCTTCCATCTACTTCTTTCTCACTCGTAAATTTTAGGTCTTCTCTCCAATCGTTCAGCCCATGTAACACCCTACTCACTTCTTCTCTCTTTATCGCTGCAATAATATCATCAATGAATCTCTTCCACAGCTTCACACTGGGATTCTCTTCCTGGCCATAGTCGTCAAGATGCTGGAGGACCAGCTCAGCAAAAACGGGGAAACAGGAGTACCCCATCGGGTCCCCTTTACTTGCTTGAACACTCTTCCCTCAAACTTCACATAAATAGGCGCCAATACTACGTTCAGCAGTGCTTTATCCTTCTCCCAAACTTTCTTCTCGATCCCCTTCATTTCTGCGGACACTCTAAGCATTTCCAGAATTAGCTGTGGGAAAGGCTGGGCATTAACTTAATTACATCAAGAGAGATGAGGACCTTTTCATTTTCCAATTTTACCTCCTCTAGGGCTGCTAGAAATTTCCCCGTGTGTTTCAGTCTGCTCTGGCTCACCACATACTTTTTCATTAGTTCCGCCACTTTCTGTGCAAATCCACCTTTGGCAGATGTTATTAGCCTATATGGCCTGCCTTCCTGTGTGAACACATTTGGCAATTTTTGTGGATGTTTCGGTCTCGTGTCTTCCAATTTACCAGAGAAGGACCCTGATATTATGATCTGCAAAGCTGACAAAGCGAATGCCACGGTAGTTGTAGAGAAGCATGTATACGATGAGAAAGTGTTGATGGAGCTTGAGAATTCAGAGATGTATGTAAAGAAAGGGATGGACTTGGGGAATGTGCCGCTGATTGACTCTGAATTTAGTTTGACTAGATTGTTTACAGAAGGGTACCTCAGCAAAGGTGAACTGGAAAAATTGAGACCGAAACATCCACAAAAATTATCCAGGAGGCTCAAACAGTGAAGAAGGTGGAGAGGCAAGAAGAGAGAACAAGGAGAAGGCAGAGGAACAAGGAAGAGAGGGAAACGAACCAAAGAGAATAGGAGTAACTTATCTGGGAGATCAAAAAGAGAAACTGGAAAGGTTGCTAACACAACAAGGTTTTAAGCCTTTTTTTCCGAAACACAGATGGAATTAAAAAGAAGCTTATGAACAGAAAAGGGGGTAACCAGCAGCTGGTACGTAGCAGAACGGAAGTAAGGAAAAGTGTAGAGAAAGCCATGAGTGAAATAGTGAAGAGTCTATAGAGTTCCTTGCGGTGGCTGTGACGCGGTCTATAAAGGTGAAACGAGCAAAGGTATAAGGAATCGAGTGAGACAACATATGACGGACACGAGAAAAGAAGACGAGAACAGCGTTGCAGCCCACTACAAGGCCACTCGACATCGTATAGATTGGGAGAAGGCAACTACACTAATAAAGTCCAACTCTGTTAGTGACAAGACATTTGCGATGCCTCGAATCTCAAGCCATTGTCAGGCATGAAATAGATAGACGAGTACTTATGAATCTGCAAACACCATCGACACCAGCATTCCGGTAATCCAACATTTAGTGAGGGGAGATTTGGCAGAGCGACCGAGTTCGGTGTAGTGGCAAGCAAAATGGGTAGTGACAGGCCTTCTGAGTATTAGAGGCTAAGGACGCGCTTGGTTCAAATCGCTACAGAACAGTGCAGTGCAGTGTGATGTAACTAGTGTGACGAATTTGCTTAATGCCTGATGAAGACAGCAGGAAGCAAATTCACCGTTTTTTCATAGCCGTCGAAAATTTGCAGAAATATTAACTGTTTTTCGCTGTTTTGAAACTGATACGTTAAGTTGTATATGTTTGAACATAAACCCGTCGACTCTCGTAGTAATCGAAGCCGTTTTTTGTAACAGATTCTTTTGAAACAAGCGGCTAGAGCGACTACCTAGCCGCATCCGGTCTTCTGACAGTTCTGCCACTACCAATAGTGAGGCGTACACCTCTGTCACGCATTGCAACAGCTATCTCTATTATATAATCTAAATGCACTAACCATCAGAACTGCCGGTTAAAAATATGTTAGCTTTTAAGCTTATTTTAGATTTTAGGCACATTTGTCAACTGTTACGCCCTTACCTGGAGCTTTAATTTCGTAAGTAGCAGGTAACGGAGATTTGATTTGTGCAGTACATCTTTGCAACACGGTGCGTCTTCTGGCATACAGTTAGTGTTAAACATAACGCGCAACGTAGGAATAAAAGAAGAAGAAAAAGATGGGAAGCTAGCATTTTTGGACGTGTTGTTGAAGCGAAATGAGGAAGAAGGAAGAATTGAATACGAACCATACAGGAAGCCAATGTCAACTGAAAGAGGGATTGATTACAGATCGGGACACCCAAAGGCACAATTGAAGGCGATAGCAAGGAACGAGTTCAGACGGGTGGCGAGGAATTTGAGTGACAAAGTGACCGAAACATTACACATGGAAAAGACGAAAGAGCGGTTTTTAAAGTTTGAGTTACCCAGGTGGACTTTTGAATGAAATGAGGAAGAAAGTGGAAAGCGAGAAAAAGAAAATCGGCTAATCACAGATGGAGGAAAGAGTAAAAGAATGAGGGCCGAAGGTGGTACTTGCACATCTCGAAGGAGTCAGTGAACCGATAAAGCGCGTGTTGGATAAGAGCGGATTCACTACATACTTTAAAAATACAGATAACATAAAAAAAAAAACTGACGAAAGGAAGAACGAAGAAGAAGGAACAAGAAGGAAGAATGGTGAGGAGGATACAGAAGCTGGAAGATGAAGAAATGATAGGAGGAGTGAAGAACATTCGAGAAGGCGTGTACAAGATTCCATGCAGAGACAGTGATGCCGTCTATATAGGTGAGACGAGGAAGGGAATCTGGATGAGAATGGGGCAGCACATGGCCAATGTGAGAAACAAAAAAGAAGACAACGGCATCGCAGCTCACTGCATGGAGTCTAAGCATAGTAATGGATGGGAAAAAGCGGAGACACTTGTGAAGTCGAATTCTAAATACGACAGGCATCTGAGATGCTTAGAATCAATTGCCATTCGACAGCATGAGATTGGTGGTGTTTCGCTAATGAATATTCAAGGGCCAACATTTCTCCGGGTCGAAAACGTCATTGGCAACGACCCGAAGCAACAGCTTGGCAGGAAGTGGAAGCTAGATGAGCTTGAGAGTATGCTGCCCACCAAATGCGGGAGGCCGCGAGGAGCGTCGGTTACAAATTCGAAGCAGACGACAATGACGTAGAAGCACACGGAGGCCAAAAAGTTTCGTCAAGAGTGCCTGAGGATGGTGGCAGCAGCCAACCACCGAAAATTAGCTAGATATTAAAAAGTGTCCATGTTGTGAAAATGAGCGGAACTTTTGTACATTATTCCAGTAATTATGACTAATTGTGACGAGAACTTTCACAATAAAGTAAGAATGGATGCCTGGAGCCGTTCACAAACAGTCATCTAGTCAAATTCCAGAAGGGACGTCCGTTTGAGGGGCCTTGAATCCCTGGCAATCCAGCATGAAATATCCCGTGGTTCTGTGCTAATGAACCTACGAGGCCCCTCAAACCCTTCAATTCAGCATCTTATCAGCACAGAACTGAACGAGCGCCTTGCGAATAAGTGGCATAGTGAGAAGCGAGTGCCGCATCGTAAATACGAACAGCTACGAGTCGCATCGTAGTCGTCTGCTATTTCCATAACGATCGATGCATGTCGGACATTGTAAATAATGTAAATAAGCTTCTTGTGGTGACCTGAAGAAGAAAGGCGAACTATTTTTACCATATTTAGGCAAACAGCCTGTCGAAAATTCGCAAATTCGGTAGGATTTGTTTCTTTTTGAATTTGAGCCCGAGTTGTCTTCTGAAATTTTTCGAACATTCAAAGTAGGATGATTCGTTTTTTCAACGTTATTAGGGACGCACACTCCCATGATGTACTCCACAAGATGCGAAATTACATTAAAGCATGTTCGACTGCATCGAGATTTGAAGGACATCTTGCTTTTAATGTGGCCTGCAAGCGGGAGAGATTGGTACCGCGATCGTTAACGGTTAGGCCTAAGACGGGAGGTGTGCGGCCGCAACATCGCTGCACACGCGGGCCACCAATTCCTGACGGCGCGGATTGACGAGTACCACATGATTGTTAAACTGCAGAAAACAAATGCGAAGATGATCAAACTTTTTTTGGAGGCGAGGCTGGAAGAAGAATTATGGACGGAAGTGCAAGTTTTTGCAGAGAATCGAGCCAAAAATGTGCTTCGAAGTGTGGTTGGTCGACATGTGCACAAGTTTGAGAGATTGGGTGACCACAGACGATCTTATGAGTTGGCACTGGAAGAGAGGATTGGCACATGGTTGGCCCCAAGAACTGTTGAATCCCCATTTGTGCTGAATCTTTCGGGGGAAGAGCTCACTAGGAGTGAAATGACAGTCCTTAATCGGGATTTGAAATTTGTCCCAGTCCCAAATGTGTTGAGTGAGCTCACCCTCGCGAATTTGACAACTGATGTATACCTGATGTTGGATGGGTTTACATTCGACCCTGTTGTGAGATTGAAATTACAGAAACGAATTTTGGGGAAACCACCTAGACTAAAAGCTCCAGGGCGGAGATTGAAGCTATAAGAAGTTTGAGGGAGAAAGATCACCACATTGTGTGTAAGGCTGATAAAACCAACAAGACTGTCGTGGTGGCAACCGAAGCCCATGATGCGAGACTGCTGGAAGAAATTTGTGGGTCTGGACTGTATGAATGCACGGAACATAACATTGGAAACAGACCAATGAGTGACCTGGTGTTTGCACTGGACAGATTGAAGAGGGACGGAGGATACATTTCAAGAGCAATTTCTGGAATTGAAACCGAGCCTACCTACAATTTTTGCTCAAGTAAAAACTCACTAAATAGGTATGCCCTTGCGATTAACAACATCTGCGAAGGGAGGCCCATCCCAGAAACTTGACTGGCTCCTAGCTAGTAGACTTAAGAAATATGTCCACGCCGAGAGTAGGATTAAACATACTGATGAGCTGAAAGGTGAGCTGAGAAACATGACGGTGAATGAAGATGAGGTGATTGTGTCATTTGATGTAATAAAACTTTTCCCTAGTTTGAGTCACAAATTGTTGATGGAGATGTTGAAGGTATCCGCTGAGCAGCAAGACGTCCCTGAGGAAGAATACGAGAAAGATCGAGGGTTGTTGCGTGTGCTGTTGTCACACATACATGTGGAATTTCGGGGACAGATATTTTGGCAGAGGAGCCCCCCCCCATGGGTTTTTCTAGCTCACCGATTCTGGCTGAGATGGTGCTGCAGGACCTGGACAAATATATCCTGGGAACTCAAGAGGGCCTAAAGTGGTGGAAAAGATTTGTGGACGATGTGTTGACTGTGGTGAAGAAGGACATGATAGAAAAGATGCTGGAGCGGCTGAATGGATGGCACATGGACCAACAATTTACTTGTGAGCAGGAAGCAGAAGGAGAGATTCCCTTTCTGGATGTTCCAATAAAGCGCCAAAGTGATGGCACCATCATTTTCTCTCCATTTTCGAAGCCAACAACAACGGGCAGAGGGTTGCCATATAATTCTGGCCACCCAAAAGGGCAATTGTTGAACGTGGCCAAGAATGAATTTGTCAGAGTTGTGCGACACTCGAGCACGAGGGAGATTGCCGAAAGAATCTTCAGTCCACCAAAGGAAGGTTCACTGAACTAAAGTATCCATGGGGACTACTTTGATAAAAGAAGCCCGAGCGGTTGGAAAGAGGGACACCGAAGAAAGAAATTAGGTGGAAACACGTGGAAGAGAGAAGACCACTGACAGGGTACCAGTTGTAAAACGAGTGGGAGTTACCTACTTGATGGAGTAAGTGATGTTATACAACATGAGCTTAAAAAATGTAGGATTGACACATTTTTGAGAAATGGTAAAAATCTTAAATCAATGGTCCTCCACAAGAAGCAATGTAGCAGTTACAAGAGGTACCGCTCACAAGAAAAGAAAGAAATAGAAGACAAGCTGAAAAATATTAAGAATATGCCAGAGGGTGTGTATCGAGTGGAGTGTGAGGAATGCCCAGCCATTTATATTGGTGAGACTAGAAAAGGTGTCCACGAAAGAGTGAGTCAACACATGGCCGACACCAGAAACCAGGCAATGAGGAGCAGAATTGCCACATATGTGATGGAAACGCAGCACAAGATTGCCTGCAGCCGTACACAAACACTCCTCGAGTCAAATTCCAGAAGGGACGTGCATTTGAGGGGCCTTGAATCCCTGGCAATCCAGCATGAAATATCCCGCGGTTCTTTGCTTATGAACCTACACGGCTCCTCAAACCCTTCTATCCAGCAACTTATCAGCAGAGAACTGAGCGAGCGCCTTGCGAATAAGTAGCATAGTGAGAAGCGAGTGCCGCCTCGTAAATACTATTCGTCTGCTATTTCCACAACAATCGATGCACGTCGGACATTGTACATAATGTAAACTAGCGGAGTCGCTCGCTTCGCTCGCTCATTCCGCGTCGTCTCGCTGCGCTCGAGAAGCTTTCATTCTGCAACTCTTATTTATGCTGCTCACAGACATTCCGTATCTAAAACGATCAAGCAAATGATCAAAGTGCAGTGAGAGTTTTTCGCAAAGCTTCAGTTTATAAACAAATTAACTGAACCAAAAACGGATTCGCCGTTTAGAAAACCATCCCTCTTCAGCCATGCGGCTAAACTGCCAATGAGCCAGGAGACAAGACACGCGATTTCTACTCCAGTCGGCCTTGGCTTGAAGAATACGCCCGAGGAGCTTTCATGCTAAAACTCTGACGCTGCTGACAGACATTCCACATCTAAACAATTAAGAAATAATCAGAATGTAGTACGAGTTTTTCTTAAGGTTTCAATTCGTAAACAAACGATATGGTAACCATAAATACTCCAACGGTCTCGCCACTTAATAGCTACATGCGCCTCTTGTTCAGATTGTCAGCCTTAATACCATTGACAATAGTACTGGACCACGCGTGCTACGTGGCGCAACAATCATGAACCATCCTCGTCCAACCTGATTCCATTTGTGTACTGAATGGAGCGTATAACGAGTGTCCAAGTTGTAACTTATCTTTGTACGCAATCCCTTGTCAAAAGGTCGTCTGAGATAGAGGATGTGGGTTTCGTTTCCCTGTTCCACGCCACTTAATTCAACATCGCCGAATCTGATTTTCCCATAGCCTCGATAAAGGCATTTTCTTTCTGGCACATACATGAACTGGCCTTGAACCAGAAGATGAGACACATGATTTGTAGCCCAGTCGGCCTTGGCTTGAAGAAGCCAGTCCTTTTCCGCCACACGATTGAGCCAGGAGGCGAGGCATGCGATTTGTACCCAGTCGACCTTGGCTTGAAGAAGCCATGCCCTTTCTGGCCTTCACCTAAACTGACAATGAGCCTGGAGGCGAGACACGTGATTTCTTCCCCAGTTGGCCTCGCTGCAAGGCTGTTTCAACGCTGTAGCACGCAAGTTGCTGCATGTTTGAACTAAACATGCTTGGTAATTTTATCATGCATACTCCTTTGTGCCGCTCTTGGTATAGATTATTTTTTTATTCAAATAAATGTTGCAGACTTTACACGGGTTTCCTTGTTTCACTAATTCTAAGAATTTTTACTTAAAAGCCATCTCCTCCCCGCTACGTGTGATGCTTTGAAACAGCAACCACATGTCGCCTATAATTTTTGACTAATATAAAAGATTTCGTGCAAGGCGAAATCGTACCTAGAAACTACCACAATTAGGCTGGACTATTGCTGAGTAGAGCACCATATACTATTGAACGAATGTTGATGTTTTACAACAAATGCAAACGTGGAAATATTTTGACTCCTTTCCTTTCCTTTCTCACATTTTTAGCCTTCCTACTTCCGAAAGTCAGCCTACACGCAGCATGAAATCATACCCCGATATGCGTGTTTACCACAATTACGCTAGACTGCTGAGTAGATCACCAGCTAATGGCATACTGATCGAATGTCGATGTTTTACAAATGCAAACCTAGAAATATTTTTGACACCCATTTCTGTTATCGATATAGTTTGTTTAAGTAGGCCTACTTTACATTTAGCATTTAATCTTTTCGTACCTTTACGTAATTTCATTTAAATTTACGTCCAAATTGCCAGTTTGAATTTGAAATACCCAAAAAATCAACTCCCAACAGTCGTCCCATGAGTGAGCTGCACGTGCCTCATTCTTGAATGACAGCTATTCGGATGGCCAGCCACAATCCCACTGACAACACGACTGGACCACGCGACGCCTACGTGGAGCTACAATTGTGGACCATTCTCTCAGCAGGATTATGTGCTATGCTGAAACTACCAATCGACTTCGAAAAATCCTTTTCAACAATGGTCCAAAGGGATTTTTTCGTTCTTTCGAGGGGAAAACTTTTACCTAGAACTACGAAAATATGCCTAAACGATATCCGGAGTAATTTCCTGTCTTTCGACACCATTCTCACATTTCTAGCCTTCCTACTTCCGGAGAAGAAGTATATATAAACAAACCGACCGTAAGTTTTTAATGGTTAAGATAATGTAAATATGCTTCTTATGGTGACCTGACGAAGGTAGGCGAACTATTTTTACCATCTTTAGTCAAGCAGCCTGTCGAAAATTAGCAAATTCAGTAGGATTTGTTTCTTTTTGAATTTGAGCGCGAGTTGTCGTCAGATTCTTTTTCTACACTGAGGAAAGGGCGTCCGAAGAGCCTCCTACCCCAAAAACGTGGGTGCAGGCTAGGGATGTTTCGTAGATTCCACGCAAAAACATGACATGGCATATTATGGCAATAGGGCCAAACCGGCCTGGAAAAGGTTTTCTACAACATTTGCCAGGGATGTCACTAAGGCGCCGTAGAGGCCTACCCAGTTCTCACCACACAACACGAACCATCTTTACTATTTTGCCTCATTCACCTTGACAGTCAATTCCCTGTGGCATTGCAGTAAGCGTGCTGCTACAGGGGAAAGAGACACCCGCTTCCTTTAGTCTGTGCTTAACGAGTTTCCAAGCGTGGATGAAGAACAGCCGAACTTGGATGGAGCGTTTGGCCCCGATGTTGGATGAGCAGATCCGGTTTTCAGAACACAAAATAAGTCTCAGTTGGAGTGGTGCGGGTTTTGCCACCGTGGTAAACTACACCCACACCAAAAGCGTGACCCCTCCCGGAGTTAGCAACTGTAGTAGACTAGCTCTGAGTATGGTTGAGTTGCAGCGCTCACATTACACACATCCCCAAAGAAGGCCGAGGGGGGGGGGGGGGGGGGGGGGGGGGGGCCGATGACATTAATACAACAGATGAGCACACACCACAGACAGCCCTGATACCCCCAGCCAATCGCAAATTTATGTTACAATTAAGTCACGTGAGGGAGAACAGTCAAACTCACGAAGCAGTAGGGTTAGGATTGCCAAAACAACACATTCCGACGAACAACTAGGCGCAAATAACGGCCGCCATTTTGGGTCGAGCTGCATCCCTCTCCAACTCATCACGCACAATGTCACATACTACCACATGAAAGCTCTCCCGAATAGCCTGCATTTCACCTAACACAATCCCCATTGTCGCACTTATTAAACTGGAAACCTCAACCGGAATTTCAGCAACAGGTGGTGGGGATTGGTTCAGAACAGAGTGTAACGGCGGACGCTACGACGGCTCAGGTGCTTGTAGCGCCGCCGGTTTCCTGGTTTGACACGGTGATTCAGCTTAAGGTGTTGCGGTGATTATTGCGACTTTTACGGCATAAGCACAGCAAGGGCTACTGTCCCAGCATGGGGAATGGAGCGCAGGGTCCTAAATTAAAGGGGCCTAACCTTAATACTGCTGGTATTTTGCTGCCACCAGCGATGGAAATTTAACCGTTTATCAAGAGCTAAACTAAAAATGGTTTACATATTTATTTACACTTAAACAGTTAATCAACTAGCAAACGAACTGAAGTTAAAAACTCCTGGTTTTTATTATAACAACAGAGAATATAAAAATTACACTTTACATTTAGTTTGCACGGAAGCTTTTGAAATAAAGTATTTAAAAAGCACTAGTTTGAATTTACAACACGTAATTCGTTTTCACAAGTTTTGACTAAAACGACGTTTGTGTTTCAGAATAAAACAACCACTTAATTTTTCGAATAGAAAAAGCAATACTGAACGCTCCGCAGAGTCGTCCGCAAGATTGAACAGCCCAGGCTGGTTACAATCTATCAAACAGTATGTTTCAAACACGCATGAAAGATCAACCGTTTCACAGTTTTGTTTCTAAGTGATAAAACAGAGCCTTAAACCTCCCAGAGTTGCTGTTTACAAGTCAACTCCTCAAATTATAAAAGCCTCGGCTACTTATAAAGTCCGTCTGGAGTGAATAACCAATGAATCCCACACAAAGATCAAACCGTCAGTTATTTGAATTAAAGTTTTAAAACAAATAAGAAAGATGTTGGTTTTTAGTAAGAGTACCACTCTGACGTTATGGGGTGAGAAACCTAAGATGCCGCTACAGGCGTCACCACCATAATATTCCCTAGCTAGAGAGAGTTTAAGTTACGTTTATGAATTAAAATTTAGACTTGGGGGGTCCTAAATTAAATTTTCATAAGCTAACAACAAACATACGAACCACTACCATCGTGCCCGGCATGGCATTCTCCGGACATGGCGTCTCCACTCCCGACTGGCGTGACCATTCTCTAGCTTGAGATCTGTGAGCCGTGCTAACTATGCATTCTGGGGCTGGGGTTTTATGCTGGAGAGGAGGGAAGGCGCGGACGTCGAGGAGAGCTGCGGGGGTCTGATTGGCCGAGGGCCTCGAGAACAATGGAAAGTGAGAGAAATCGGTTGAACAAAGGGACTGGGTGCAGAGCCGTTTGAAGGAGTAGGAACATGTAAAACGGAAAAAGATAGGCCTGTTTTGAGTTTTACTCAATTGAACATTCGGAAATGGGCCTTTACTTTGTGTTATTGGCTACGGATTGAATATTTACATGTTTGTAACGTGATTAGGCTCTTGTTAAAGCTTGATACTTGGCTTTGGGTAATGCAGAGAACATTACTATGCAGAGAACAAGCTTTTAACGGTAAACTGCAGTGTTAAACACCACAACTAGTTTTGGCTGGGGAGGGGGGCAAAAAGGGGTTTTCGAAGATTTTGCACAGTTTGACTTTCGGAAATGGGTTAAACAGATCTTTTAAAGAATTCTTTTAGTGTTTAATAGTAGATCAAGCTATTCGTAGGTTTTGGTAGGTCTCAGTCAGGTCCAGAGGAGAACTAAAATAAACATATATACACTGAAAAATTTGTGTCCGGTAGAATGCCAGGTCGTAATACGTTTATACGTTTGGACATATGGTAGCGTTTCTGGGGGCAAAAGATTATTATAAAAAGGCTAAATGAATGAATAAATAGTTTAGTTTAATTATATGCTAAAATGCATAAAGTTAAAGTGGAGGTTTGAACCATAAAGTTAACGGACAATGTTTGATCCAAGTGGAAATTTTTCATAGTAGTTGCGATCGTTCAAACACAATAAAAAATATCACACTTCAAAGATGGTTGTCATTATATGGACACATGGTTCAGTACCTTTCTCCTATCATACAACTAAGCTAGTGTTTGGGCTTTATGCCCGAAAAATACGAGTATTAAAAGTACATAAATACAGAGTTCCAATAACGATGGCGGCCATGAGGCATTAGCGCTGTCGGTGGTTCTGGTCGGTTTTCAAATGTAGTTTTAATGGTCTTCAAGGTGGAAAGTTCAAAATTGGGCTTCCCCAAGAGTCTTGTATTTGGAATGGCTATTAAATGTCGAAGAGTTGGAGAGAATCGGACCATTATTGGAAAAATGGCCAGATATGCCTCGGCGAGGCATTTGGATGCCTCAAGAAAAAAAATTTCAAATTTTCCGGAAAACAGGCGTTTTTCGGTGGCGCTCGTTTACAAGAGCTGGGAGAAACACACGTGTTTTAGGCAGACTTTGCAGCGTCAGCTGTGTGGTAGCACATAAATTTGGGTCAACAACATCTAACAAATCTTCTTATGGCGCGACCGGAGG
This sequence comes from Lithobius niger, assembly GCA_023313725.1. Classification (NCBI taxonomy): domain Eukaryota; kingdom Metazoa; phylum Arthropoda; class Chilopoda; order Lithobiomorpha; family Lithobiidae; genus Lithobius; species Lithobius niger. Next base: position 54,013 of record JAHWFP010064736.1, read on the forward strand.
GGTTGCCGAGTTAGGTACGTGTGTACTAATTTTAGGGCTACAAGCAGAACATGATGAAACGAAAACTAGTGCCCTTACAGGCCATGGAAGCCTCTTTGAAAGTTGATCTTTGAGCGTTTATATAAATGATACAAAGCTAATAACGAAATGGAAGTATTTTCGGATAGCAGTGAAAAGTGGCAATTTCGGCGCAGTACATCGGCGCAGTTATAATGAAATTTCCTGAATTTTCCGTGTTTCTACATCAAAATTGATAATTTCCCCCGATTATTTTTTTGTCAAGATAAGTGAAGTAGGACTAAACAAATATGTTTCACATTTCACTGCACAACGCATCAGTAAATAAAAAATCACACTGCCGTAACTGGTGCAGGTAGCAAACTCTTCACTAACAATTCTTTCCACCCAATTGAAAATTGGAACGGTAAGTCAATCTAATTTAAACGTACGCATACCTTAAGCCAAAGCAAGAATTGAATGCAGCATGGCAAAATTGTAAAACATTTGATGCCCTCCCAGACTGTAGCCATGGTGCCAGAAGGTGAGAGGAACAATTTTGCTAAGTAATTCCAATCAGAAATTCATTGAATCTTTGACATGCTGCAATCAACATGGACATGAGGTGTCATATGGCCTGCTCTTCCCAAATATGTCAGGGAAGGCTTTAGTTAGGCTTAAATCCGGGATTGTTGGCACATCAGAATCATGCTAACATCAGGTCACCTTGCCCCATGAAGTCAAATGCAGCATGGGAAATTGCTACAACATCATGCTAATAAAGTTACTAAAATTGCGTTGACAGGGAGGGAGGGAAAAGCAAGTCATTACACACTCTCACAGCAGCAGTAGCCTCATGCTAAAACAAGCACGAACTCCGGCCTAAGGAATTCTTGCTTTAGCACAAATGCTTCCGGAAAATATTGAAATTCCCGACTTTCATTAACTATTGGCAAATTCTCGGATTTTCAGACTTTAACAAATTCCCTGAATTTCCAGGTTTTCCCTGTTTTCTAACCTGTTAAAATTATTTGATTTGAACATTGCTGCCATTTTACTTCCAGTAGCCAGCAACAGATTAAGTAACTGATTTTCATGATTTGACACAATTTAACGTTCTGTTGGGCAAAGAGAGCAGGTGCCAGGTGGAGGAAAGGCATAAGCGTGGAGTAGGTTCCAATCTAGTGTCAGTGCATCCACTGCCCAGACACGTGAGTCGGGGAACGGACTGACGAACAGGGGAAGTCTGGCATTGAACTGAGTGGCGAAGAGGTCGACCATTGGTCGTCCCTATATCATGAACAGGGCTCAGCAGACGTTGGAATCCAAGGTCCATTCGCTGGTTGGCGGGTGTCGTTGTGACAAGGAATCGGCGATCACGTTCCGGGACCCGGGAATGTCAAGAGGGAGAAGTTCTACTTTGAGTTGAATGCAGCTGTTGGAAGCTGTCTGATGTTATTTGATGAAGGCATAGGGAACGTGTTCCCCCCCCCTCCTTTCTTGAGGTATGCAACAGCGGTTGTGTTGTTGATGCCGGAGACTGAGAAGGACCACACGAAGTTCCAGGAGAGTGATGTGTTCTTGGGGTGGAGACGGCCACAGGCCTGATGTAGTGAGGTTGCTAATGTGTGTACCCTTACCTGTGAGTGAGGCATCCGTGTTAACAGATATAGGTGGGAACTGGTTCGTGAAGGGGAACCAAGGCGGTGAGGTTCAACGGGTCCGTTCACCATTGTAGAGTTTGTAATGGGAAGAACAAGTGTAGTTGTTGTCGCGATCGTGTGAGAGCCAGACGGGGATCGCCCTATCGGTCCGCTTGGTAGTGGTGTAAAGGGCGGGCCATTCAGCGACCGTGGGGAACGAAGTCTGCAAAGGAATCGATCGTTCCGATAACGGAGGCAAGTTCGCTGAAAGTGTGGTGTGGCAGATGGAGGAATGCCCGTACAGAGGTTACGTGCTTGGCGATGCGTTCCGGGGAAGGCATAACTGTAGCCTGAGTCATGTTGAAGAAAAGGGTAATGCGGCGGACGCGGCTGCAATATTATCTGGGACCGCAGAAGATGCGGAACGAGGAGTGTGGGGTAAGGAGCCATCCCTGGCGTCCCTTTAGCATGAGGCATAAGGACTGCGTTACCGAGGATGGGGTCGAACGAAGCGCATGGCACGAAGCTGGGAACAAGGCGAACAGCTTGGCTCTGAGGGAAGAAGAAAATACATTACCTAATATGGTGAGAAACACCCTTTCCTACCTCTGCCTTACAGATAAAGGTCTAGTAAGGGGGAGGAAGGGTGGTGAGGATCGTGATGTTGTTGTTCTGAATGGGAGCAAGTGCCCCCCCCCCCCTCGTAGGGGAATGAGGGGTAATGAGAGGAATGTGAAAAGCGTCCTGTGAGGAACGCATCCAAGAGCCCAGGAGTAGGGCTTGGGGAACTGTAGACTGATTCGTGCAGGCCTGTCTTAGAGAGCTTATGAATCGAAGCTTTTGTGAAACCCCCCCCCCCCCCTTCCTTCCCCCTTTATCAGACTGAGGTCTAGTATGGGAACGAAGAACGACGTAATGTTAGTCGTGCTGGTGGTAACGGGGAACGTGGTTCCTTGTTGGTGTTGCTGTCGAAGAGCCAGGTTCCGCTGAGGCAGGAACAATGGGAGAGATGCCAGGGAACGATATCTTGCTAGATCGTAGGAGGTGCGGGGAACGTGGTAACAATGATAAAAAAGTACGGGGAACCACGACCCAGGCTAGTGTAGTGAATGTCATAGTTCAGAAACAAGTAGTCCTTGATACAGGTTAGTTGAGCCTTGGTCAAAGGAGAGGGAGGCGCAGGTTTGGGCATTGCGGATGTTGCAGCAGGTTCAGGAGGATAGCAAAGAATGGGTGAAGCTGATGAGTTATGGAAAGGACGCCGGAACGTGGGGAACGGCACTGGCAGATGGGTAGCGCACTTTGTCTGAAGTGGTGGTGAGAAATTGCCACCGGAACCAAGGGGTTCCTCAGGAATCGGACAGGGCAATGACGGGGCATGAGGAGGAGACGTTCGTTGTCGGACGGATTTGGATGAAGGGATCCGTGGATTTGCAGGTAATGCTGCTTGAGAGATGCGAGGAACGCGACCGTAAGTGGAGCATCCTTGTTGAAACGAACCTCTGGATGCTTCTACAGGAAATGCGGCTAACTAAGACCGGGAACGTTGCAGAAGGTGGCTGAAGTGGCTGTCGAGTCTGAAGGGAACGGACGACCTGGGAACAGCCTGAACGGCGGTTCATTGTCCGGGTGACCAGGTAATTCGAGTTTGTGGAATCGTGTAACTCGTCCGTCGCTGTCCAGATCTCAAAGAGGAAGGAGCAGCGACTACACTGTTCATTGGGAACCAAGAAGGAACCGTGGCAGGCGCCCGCGTTCCTTTCAGAAGGAACGCAGGAACGCTGTATATGGCCGGAACCACCTAGGACCAGGGAACCGGAACGAAGATAGGGAACTCAAGGCGGTCATGAGGCCGGAATTGACGTTATTGTAGATTGAATCAGTTGAGGAGCAGTGTATAGCACAGCTGCATAGGACGAAAGTCGAGTATAGACAAGCGGACTGCATCGTCAGAATATATATCAGAAAAGAGGACTGCGCAGTGGGATGTGCAGATGGTGAAGGCGCGGAGGGATACCATACCCCATTAAGTAACAACAGCATCCAATGCTGGACGGAAAGAAGGCGCAATCCGACAGCGAGTGGTGAAACGGCTCAATCAAAAGAGGGCTGCGCAGAAGCAATGCGTAGTGGGGAGCCGTGGATCAGAAACGTCGTCCATCCGAATCGGTCAGCACACCGCCCGAACGCAACGATGACATGAACCGCCCTGGGCAGGAGCCAAGGGGAACGACGGCATCGAAGGACGGCGGCAGCAAGAAGCAGCGGACCAGCCAGAAGAAGAGTGGGATCGAGTGATTCACGATCCGTAGAGGTCTTGAAACTGCAAGCATATCCGCAGGGAACGGGTCCGCTGAAGCTGAGCAAAGCGGAACGAGGATCAGGGAGGACGGAGCCATTCCTAGGATCGCTCCCCGTCCGCAGGAGGACGGAGAAGTCGAGGAGCGATGTGAACAGCGCGACGTGTAGAGAAGAAAAGGTGGTTTTCTCGGCTCCGCTCGAGTTTTTATATGAACGAGACTGCGCAGTGGGTAGTGACTCGGACTCGGACGGGCAGCCTCAATTTTAATTCTCTATATTGAACAGCATTTCGAGAAGGAGAATGCAAATATAAAAGGTAATGGATATTTTCAAGGCAACTAGAAAACAGAATTTTTCTTTAACCTTGCAACAACAATAAATAACACCAAAATGGAAAGGGCTACTTTCAAACAAACTGGAACAGAATACACAACTTTAAATTGTATAAAAATCTGATTCGTAGCAGTGTAAGACATGCAAAACATGAAAAAATTAGAGAAATTCACGCAAACAAGTAAAAAAACTTACAAGAAAAACACTTATGTCTGCAAGCTTTTCCACCATTGACTCGCCTACGCATATTATTATCTTCTCGTATCTAGTAATTCTGAAATCAGAGAGTAGAGACGGATTTTGAATTACTATGTGGGTAAATACAATTCGTAAAACTAATGTAATATATATCATGACTACCAAATGTTCGTATTACAGTATGCAAGTGAAAAATCAGGCCAAAACTTGGACAAGGCAAACAACTGCCAACTGGAACTCATAACCAGACACAACATGTTTCTACGAATGCACCCTGACTGGATTGATCACTCCAATGAACAACACTAATGAGATGCACAAGCCAAAAAGAAGTTAAATGAACACCATCTTATTACAAAGAAATAAAAAAAGATGATGAATGTCTTAATGAAGTGGCTCATCAAGTCAATGACAGGAACTTCCTCTGGTTTCGGACATTGATAAGTTCTCACGTAAGATAGTACAGTACAACCTGGATTATCCAACGATCACTTAACTGACATACTCGGTCAACTGACACCACTCCCTTAGGCATTTATGTGTAGCACAAACTGATTTCGATTATTCCCGAACGCTCACTGCCCAGCCAGCAACCTGGTACCTAACTTAACCCCTGTGCTAAAAATAAACCAAGCTGAATTTTTTACGCTGCTCTTTGGCCAAAGTCACCTTAACAACTCCACTAACGCGAATGCATCAACAACTTAGGCTTATACTTTAAAGGCTTTCAGATTACAATGTAAATTCAGTTAACCATCTTTTTCAATTTTTTGACACCCCCTCAGTCCCAAGTAACACAGATAATAGAGGTTCTACTAAATTTCCATTTTAAAAAGAACAAATTTAGATAAGTGCAGTGACTCTTGATTTTCCTTTTTGAGATGTAGTTGAAAATTGTAACGACGCGAGTTGAAAATTGCATGCAGGTGGGCATCTGCAACTTAAAATCAAACTGCTCTCTCTCGTCTCTAGCTGACTGTTTCGCCCTTGTTTGGGCTCGTCAGTAGAGAACACTCACTGCATGAGAACATGTTAAATCTTTGAGGTTGTTAATCTGTAACCTACGCTCTTTGATTTCAGGTAAAGAGCAGCAGGCTGTCTACAATTCCTTTCCTGTCTTATAAAGTAGGCTCTCTTTATTTAGCTATGTAAAGAGGGGGGGGGGGGGGAATGAGGCTTAATGGTGTGTCGACAGCCTGGTCGTTAGCGTCATCCTCAGTCACAGTGCAGTGGTCCGGGTTGCCACTGCACCACACATTACAGAGATATTATTCAAACCCCTAATCTAAATCTTGTTATACATCTGTACCTTCTGCAAATATTGAAAAACACCGGACAGGAAGACAGACTTATCGCCCAATTGACGCGCAATGTCATGCGGAAGATGGAAACAACGACGAACACCATCAAGATGGCGACAATCAACAAGGAAGTGCCGGACCAACACCAATAACATTCAGGAGGGTCAACCCCTCGCAAAAGGAAACAGTGAGTAAGTCGAGTGTGACCAATGCGCAAACGGGCCAACACCACTGCCTCACGACGACTGGGGCGACACGCCGAGTGCCATTCCTCAACAGTACCTTTAATAGCTCGTAATTTATTACTGTCCTGTCTATGTAATGAGTGTCAGATATTTAATATCAATTAGCTCTCACCCACAAAGATCTCTAGACAGACTGTTTCGCCCTTGTTTGGGCTCGTCAGTAGAGAATACTTTGTGGATGAGAGCTAGGCTACGCTTGCTAGGGCAAATGACAATGGCGAAACGAATACGGTTTCAGCAAGCGAAATAGCAGAATCGTCTGCTTGTTTGGGGCTCCATTCTACGGAATGGCTGACACCCGGGCCAGTGTCAGATATCTGGGCCACATACTGAGGGAAGATCTTCGTGACGAATCGGACATTCGCCGACAGTGCTGCGCTGCGCGTGTTACTGGCAATAGCCTGAAAGCTCAGTTTGGAACCTGTAGTGGGTTTATTAAGAACCGGTTGCTTTGGGCTTATTGCGCCAATCTGTACTCGTGCTGTATTTGGACGGATTACAATAAAGCCACAATGGACAAGCTAAGGGTATGCTATAACAATGCCACTCATGGAAGACCACCATGGGCTGGTGGCTGGTGCTAGCCAGATTATGGCTGAAAACAATCTCCCGTCCTTTGTTGTCCTTAGGACGAATTACGTCTGGGGGTTCCCCGCTCATGGATCCTGGCATCGCCTAACTTGCTTGTTCAGGCTGTGACCCACTTTGCACAGCAGCGGGCACACACTTTTGACGTGTGGCACAACATCCTGTTGGGAAATAGGATTTAGCTGAATGTGGTGTTACCGTGATTCTGTTTTTTTTTTTGTTTTTTTTCTTTCCATGTAACTTGTAGTTTGTCAACCAATATAACTTTCTTCACTGTAAGGTGTACTGTGGGCCTACATCTGGCCTGTTGATACAGAACAACCTAGTGTGCCAAAAAAAGGTTCTTTATATAGAGTTCTTAAAATAGAAGGTTCCTTTACAGCAAACTGTGAGTGAAGTGATTACAAAGTTCCTTATACAGAGTGTAAAAACCTGATAAGTAAAATCTAAGAATATCTTCTAGGGATCGACCAGGGCTCATAAAACCGAGTCCGAACTTAGTCCGAGTAATTATGAATACTCACCAAGTCAAGTCCGGGTAGTGAACCGGGTCGTAGACTTTCAATTTTTTTTTAAAGATTATTATACAGCTTTTTTACTTCGGTTTTGTTCGCTCTCTCTCTTTTTTTTTTTGCCTTTAGTCATTTTCATTTAGCTTTGGTCCAATTTTGTATTGCGCAGAGTATAACAATGAACAAAAGCAAAATAATAAAAGTGGACGAAAGCACACACAAAAAAAAGGGCGAAACCATCGTAAAAAAAACTGTAAAATTTACCAGTAATTCTTTCTTACAATTTTTTAAATTATAAACTTTAAGATAATGAATAAAGTGAAGTCAACAATTAAAATGACCAGTAATTCTTTGTTTTAAATTTTTTAATAATAAAGTGAAATGAAAAATAAATGTATTTTGGTTACTTTGGTCTCCAAATAGGCCTATGCTGGCTTTAAGAAAAGAAAATGGAAATGAATTGAACAAGCGTACTAAGTAATTAATAATAATTTCCATTAGGCATACATAAATTTAAGTTGTGCTTGCACCGCAGCACAGTCAATGAAATGTCAATTTGGGGACGAGGAGACAAGGCGGCTTTTGCTTCGGTTCTCAACTTTGTGAAGCTTTTTTTAGTTAAACTTATTCAGCATAATCGACATCCGGAAATTGTATTTTTGCTTTGCTTTACACTTGAAAAATAGTTTCAATTCTTGGGTTTTGGTTAACAAAAACGTCCAGTGATGTTTTGGCAAATTTCTAAACACATACGAAAATTAAAATACGTTTATGGTGTTTCAGAAAAAAATTTTCTGGTTTTAAGTGTTGCTTATTATTCCACATGAAACATCCTGTTTGGCGCGATTTCAACGTGGCCGCCATGGTTCCAGCAAGATTTCGTGGAAACGCTTGTGTTTTGTTTGTCGTTGAAAATCACACGAAACATGAAGTTTCACAATAATAAAAGAATTAAAAGACTAACCACAACACAAAACGGAAAAGCAGCCTGTAAACCTTCACACTATCGCTGATCAGGTGAGAACAACATTAAGTAGCTTAATTAACGCCGACTTTCGGACGCATTTTCTCAAAACGAGTTTCAATTTTAGTTCATTACCACCCGTAATTAGAAAAAATGATTCTCTAAAACTATTACAGCCATTTATTTGATTTTTTTTCTGTGCACCTTAATGAATATCTATTGCGTATCTAACGCAACTTCGCTTCTTGGCCTCCACACTAGAACGGTGTGTGAAGGCCAAGAAGCGAAGTTGCTTTCCCTCCTTGTATGTATGTTTGTGATCTCTAGGTCACCACTGAGAAAGATTGAACAGCTACTTAGCTCGGCTGGAGCCTGTAGCCAGTACCCGCCCCAGTAGTGCAGTGGTTAGAGCGCCCGGCTAGTAAACGGGAAGTCCTGGGTTTGAGTCCCAGTCGGGGCAGTTGTGTTTTCTTTCTTTCTCAGACTAGTGTATTGTGTATCCTCACAAGGACAGTCTTTAATGCAGACTGCTTGCTTCGTTTACGTTACAGTTGATTCCTGTTTGTTTGAGGATGTCAGGACTTTATTATCATTAAGTTGTTTTCTATTTTCTTAGCGATCACATCCTTGGAAACCCCTGAACACGCCATTTTGTTTCTAAATCGTGCGTTCGATTGGAGTCAACCTGGAGTCAACAGTGCCTGCAATAAATTCGGGCTGCAAAAATCTTCAAGTATGCAAAGCTTTGCCAAGACTCATAAGCATCCGGGCAAAAAAATCTTCAAGCATGCTCTTATTTAGCCTACGTTTTTTTTTAAATTTTGATTAAATTTTTTGATTTTAATTTTTAAGTTAAAAAAATTTAATTTAATGCATTCGAAATATAGCATAATGGCTGCGATTACATTGAGAGTCAATCGATTCACATTCCAAAGCAGCCGACATCATTTACGCACCTCTCAAAACAGCGAAAACCAGTTTACAATTTTCACAAATTTTCGACAGCTTTGAAAAAATTAAAAAAAAATATATCTCCTGCTGTCTTCTTCAGGTGACAAAGAAATAAAAATACTAGTTACATCACACTGTACTGTCCGACGCTGATTTGAACAAAGCACGTGCGTGCGTAGCCTCCAAGAAATAGAAGGCCCGCATCTAAACGTCTTTCTTGCTACTCCATCGTGCTCGCAGCCGCTCTGCCAGATCTTTCCTCACCAAATTGCTGGATTGCTGGTGTCAAGGGTGGTTGGAGGTTCATCAGCTCTCTCCCGTCAATTTCGTGCCTAACTATGGCAAGCGATTCGAGGCACCTCAAATGTTTAACGCTAACAGAGTTTGACTTTATCAGCGTAGTAGTCTTCTCCCAATCAATGCTGTGTTTGGTGGCCATGTGGTGGGCTGCCACGCTGTTTTCCTCATCCTCCTTTCTGGTGTCTGCCATATGTTGTCTCACTCGGTTTCTTACACCTTTTCTAGTTTCACCTATATATACAGCGTCACAGCCACCACAAGGAACACTATATACTCCTTCTCTTACATTCTCTATTCTGTTTAAG
>JAHWFP010064737.1:1761-57178 GCA_023313725.1 Lithobius niger
TACTTGACTTGAAATGACGTCACACCTATTTAGTGCCATTCACCACCAGAACTTCTTTTGGATACATTTGGAAGAAATCGGGTGGTGAATGGCACTTAATAGGTGTGACGTCATTTCAAGTCAAGTAAGAGTTTTAGTCAGCGTTCAGAATACGGGCCTAAATCATTCGAGAAATGACACAACACGACACCTGAATGCGTGAGCGTCACGTCGTCCAATTAATGGATGGAGACATTCAAGCATTACATAATACCTCAAATTTCCAAGTCTTAATGGCTTTACAAAATTAGTTATTACAGTCATATGTGATCTGAAACAAGTTAATGGTTGTAAATGAATCAACTTAATCTGAACCACATAAATACATTAAAAACAAAGGCTACCTCAAAAAGCAATACAGTTGCATTCCAGGGGTAATGCAAGAAAACAGCTGATGAGGGCTACCTTGAGGAGCAATGCAACATGCATTCCAGGGGGAATGCAAGAAAGAACTGATAAGGGTTACCTCAAAGAATAATGCAACACGCATTACAGGGGCATTGAAAGAAAGCAACTACCAAGGGCTACCTCAAAGAGTAATGCAGCGTGCATTCCAACGGGTCCAATGAGGACTTCCTCAAAGTATAATGGAATATGTATTACAGGGTCAATGAAGAAAGCAGCTAAGCGCCGGTGCACACGTGCGTTTTTTGAACGCTGTGGCGCCGCTGTGGTGATGCATCCAATCAATGCACACGTGTGTTTTATTAACGCGCGTTGACGCTGTGGTGTCGCTTCGGGGACGTATATATGCGCGTTCGGTTCCCTAACCAACAGCCGGGAACGACCCTTGCACATCGACCACACATCATCACTGCCGGCTCACTCTGATCTTCACGTTTCCTCCTCAACCCCGATTGAAAGACCCTCGTTACAGTACTGTCATCACAGATTGGCTCTTGAGTCATTCGTCTTTCAAGTTTGGTTGCTTCTAGGCTGACCAATTTTCGATGGTCATTTCTCCACCCTGTCTTCCTCATTTCCCTTTCGCACAGAGCTTCAGCTTCCATATGAATGTCTCCTCGCGTTCTCCGTGACCACCAGGCCTCGAGCAGTGTGGCCACCCAGGCTTCAATTTTGGGCAGTCCTACCTCGACCCTCACTTAGTTTGTCAAAAGAGCAGATTTTACGATTACTACACATATCCATGTTCCATTTACAAGACCATAATGCAAGAGGACTGGTCCTTGATATAAGTCTATCAAATACGATCCAGGATCCACTCGGATCAGAGGCTCGCAAACGAGTCATGGACCGCCTCGCTTCTACCACACACAAATGCCCAGTCAGCTAACCCGACAGCATCCTCTGTTCGGCCATCTCATAGGCTGAAGGGGACCTCGTCGACTACAAGATGGTCTTTGCAGCGGTCACCGCTCTTGACCAGATCGCATCATTACACCAGCAACCACTTCCAAGCCCATTAATCATCGACCCCAAACGGAAAGCGACCCAACCTATGGGAGGTTCTTTGCCATCAACCAGGCTGCCCCTGATTTCACCAGCTTCACTTTCCAGCAAAAGACTGGGACGCACCACGATGATCCCCTCTGAGCCTTAACTCCGACCATGGTGCGCTTTGCACATGTCTCTTCCTGCATCCTCCTCAATGACTGGCCCTGTTTAGCCGTGTCCTTCACCAGTCCTGCGGCCCAAGTTTATCTTCCCCTCACTCTCTCACCGCGGCAACACTGGGTTCTCGACCTTACCTTCCTCCACTTCCTCCACCTCCTTCTCCTTCTCCTTCCTCCACTTAACATTGTGACTGTTTGGACTGCGGCCCACTTGCTCTCAGCAGGGTTGGAAAAAATCATGATTTATATTAAAAAATCAAAAAAATCAGATTTTTTTTATTTAAATCGGATTCTTTTGATTTAAATCGGATTTTTTTGATTTATATTGACTTTTATTGGTTTTTTTTTCCAAACTTCGTTTATTAAAAAACACTTTACAAAAACGGAACTAAATCAAATATATTTAGCAAAACAATTCGAAATTAAAAGACTTATTTAAGGATTATTTGTTTACGAGTTTCACAAGAAACACAAGTTTAGCTGCCTTTTCAACTCCTTTTCAAGTAGTTTATGAGAGGAGGAATTGGGTAAGCCATCAGTCGTCTGCCTCTTAGGGGTATGGTGTGCCTTCAGAAAGTTGTACCTGAGATGGGGAGGGCTGGGATTGGGTTACAGGGCCAACTACTGCATTGGAACTTTTTAATTCTAAGGAGGCATCTCCAGAAACATCTTCAGTTTCGTCTTCATTAGATGCTGAAAAACACTTTTCTTTATGAGCTTTGAGCCTAGCAACAAGCCCTTGCAATGTTTTTTCCACGAGCTTTACATTTGGCTTTAACTCTGATTCCTTTGTCAGTTGAGGTCTTTTCCTCTTCAAAATATGCCCAAATGTGGTCTTTTTTACGTCCTGACATTGACATCTTCAGAATCCAATATAGTTTTTGTTTCCTTTCCTACTCTTTGATATGAACTACAGCTTAACTTTTACACCCAGTCAGTAGTTCACACCAGGTCAGCTCAGCAGCCAGCTCCTGAATGAGCCACTACAGTTAGGGGGTTCCCCATTGGAGCAAGACAAGTCAAGACTTGAGAATTCCCCATTCCCAAGGACCTCTCTCTACTCCTGGCTGATGCAATGGGTTTTAATCTTATTGGGCAGACAGAATGTAAATGAGCAGGGATAGGGAAGGGATGCCAAAAAATTCTATACATTAAGAACTGAATATTAAAAAACAGCATTTAACAAATTTGATGCAACTATAAAAATGATTTAAATCAAAGATTTTTTGCATGATTTAAATCGTGATTTAATTTTGATCAATTTCGTTTTGATCAATCATTTTGATTTAAAATCAACCAACCCTGGCTCTCGGTGGAGTCTAACGGTCTCTGTATGGCTAACACCACTCTAACATCGCAAGTCACTCTCTTTCAAACGACGAACGCCAGTCTAACATTAGCAGCGACTCGTCTTCACCAATAAATCATCACACAGACAGCCAAACTCATCTCGATCACCTCCGAGATTCACCTTCTTCCTCTGCTACCAACAAGTCCGCCTTTGCATTTCCTAAAAAAAGGAGAAGAAGGAGGCGCTGCTCACTCTCTCCAAGTTTCATAATGGTTGTTCACCTTTCACAATGACTAACGGTCATTCTGCTCCGCGCCTTACTCGGGCCATAGGTCAGGCTGTGTCTATTGCACCACCATCCTTCCCTTACAGGTTGCAGATCGTGCACGTTCCTCGAAAGTTACCCCTGGCTCCTCTCGCCACTCCAACTCCTTGGTCCTAGCAGTAAGACAGTGCTGGCATTGACCGTCCCTCTAGAACAATAGTACCTACCTTAAGTAGGTCTTGTCAACATTACGTCGGTGCAGTTTCCATACTTGGGTAGCCTTGGCGACAGTGTTTTAGCGCCGTTCGACCTTTTCGCCTCTAACAGAGGCTCCACTCAGCAGTCCGCAACTTGTGACCAGGCTACACTTCCCCAATTCGTAGCCCTGCTGCTTGTTTCCCGACTCTACATCAGGAGGAGGACCGTAAGAGCAAAACGATCCTCGTTGTGTTAGGCGCTCTACGCCAATGGAATTAACGACCCTCGTTCGTCCATCCTGGCCACATTTCCGTCGCTGCCAGGTGTCTTATGCTGACCACTTCTTCCTCAGGACAGTCGATCGTTAGACATCTCCTCCTCCACCTCGATTTGCAGCTTCAGTCCCCACTGGTTCACACTTCTGCTTCACGACCCTACCATCATCAGTATGTTACATGACACGATTTTATGAATGTCTGCCATGTACACTGGGCGCTCTCCAGTTTTCTTTCCCAGACGTGCTTAGGAGATGCTCACCCAGACCATTATTATCCTCCACCCTTTGCTTCTCAACTTCCGAAGTTAATTTTCGCATGCGTTCCACTACTGTGGCACATTGTGGTCCCTAGTTCAGCCCAGTATCTTGCTTGCAAGAGGCTTACTTCATTCTTATTTCATCTCACCTATGAGCGACTATCTATTTTCATTCTATTCTCAAACGGAATCACGTTCGTCCCTTCCAGCTGTCACCAAAGTTGTCCCATCATTGACCAAGAGTGCTCCATCTGCCTAGCATAAAAACAAAGAAGAGAAAGGATAGAAAATACATCGAAGCAGTAATCACGACCGCAACGACGGCCAATCGTCGTTCATTTTCATCATCAGGTCTTTCAGATCTATACACATATGTTACTGGGGTCCCACTGGATCGTTCCTTGTTCATCTCTCAAGTAACCTCATCTCTTCATAGCAATAAAGGTGAATCCAGCTACCTGTTCTGTTGTATCAATTTATCCTTCACCCCTGAACCTAAGTGCCCACAATCATCTTCCTTAGCTACAGTCGTTCTATCTCAATACAGTGCCCGCTGGATACATCCTTTTCTTCTAACACTAAATCGGGACGCGCCAGACGACCACACGACCAACACGTACCATTATTGCGCTGGGTCCCCTGCAAGCACAGAAACGACCCTCGTTCATCATTCCTCGCTATATTCCTGTCGCTTCAGGTTCACTGAGTCCGTTGACTTTGGCGTAGCCAGGGCGCCCCACCGCCACGTGACTAGGTCTGCTGAAATGCTAAAAAGGCAGGTAATGTAGATTTTCATTGGCATATACCTGGTAAACCCGAAGCCCGCCCTGCCTCCCTTCCTGATTTACCATAGTAACAATTGAGAGGTTGTAAAAGAGATGCAGCAAGGTCCCGAACCAACGCTTTTATAGGAGGGCTGCATCCGCACATGCGCAGTAGGGAAGGTTACGGAACTGGCAGGGAAGACAACAATTTTCTCAGGTGGGTGAGATCGCAATCGGAGACAGGGAATGCTAAAAAGGCAGGTAATGTATATTGTCAGTTAGGCAATAAACACCAATTTCTACCAGGTACCACTGGTAAATTGATGTTTTTGGTTGTGTCGTTTCCAAGGCTCCGTAGGACCTATAATACTTTTTTACGCGATTACTTCAGTGATCATTTTGTTTCAGTTACGCAAAACAGTTTCGATCTCCACGTCCATGATGCTTTGCGCTTCCGGTTCATTGACGACAGTTCCTTCTGACGATGAAAGCTGGTATTAGTTTCAAATGGGGGAACTGCAAGCAGAATCAGACCCAAATGTTTACCACTGGCCAAGAAAGAGTGGCATTACCCTGGCCCTGAGCCTGAAAAACGCCTTAATCTGGCTGCTCTGGGTGCTGTAAAGGGCCAGGTCCCTTCGGATTCCGAGTCTAGTTTAGAGAGCCCCACTTGCGCCGCCCCCCCCCCCCCCCCCGAACTGGTAGCTTCAAATTCAGGTTTCCGGTAGTTTCTTTAGTAATTGCAGAACATCTTTACCTTTAACCGGATCCGAAACACCAGAGGTCACCCCTACAACATTTTCCCTCAACAATTTCATCACAACAGAGCTTAACATTTTTTTTTCTTTAACAGACTTTGGACTACACTACCAACAGAGGTCGTCCTGGCTTGCACAAACTACCATTTTAAAAACATATTTAACTGCTTTATTAGCGCTAATAATAAATGGACATAAATCGCTGGAAATAATATTAAGGAAAATTGAAAATAAGCCAACAGCGATGATTTTCGCTGTTGGCTTATTTTCAATTTTCCTTATCATTAGCGCTAACACCGCAATGCTATATCATTACGTAGAGTAGGCTCACAATTTTCGTTTTACAGCCTTTCTTAACTCCATTTAACTATATCTAATTACAGGTCTTTCAGCCTATAAATACACGGTCCTGGGTTCTGTAATTTTGCAACTTTGTGCATGCTTTATCTACTCGCACGTACACTACAGTTTCCTCCTTGCATGGAATCCTGTATTACTACGGTATCATTATGTATTTTGTTTGCTAACGTAGCCTTAGTAACTCAATTTAATATAAAAATTTAACTGTAAGCTTTACTGAAAAATACCGCGTGGTGCTGAAACTTAAATCTGCCGCATGAAAGTATTATATCTTGGTGCATGTTGTTTTTCTACCTCTCATTTTCTATTGTTATTTACACCTCAACGAAATTTGTGAGCTTTTTATGAAAAATTACCGCTTGTTGTTGAAATTTATATCCCTCCCACGGAAGTATTATATTGTGCATGTTGGTTTTTCGGACTTCTGATATTTTATTGTAATTGACACTGCCACGAAATAATTTGCTATTGTAAATGGGTATAAAAAATTTTTTTATGTTGTATGCCGCCCAGCCATACGCACAGCGCCTATTGTTAAAATAAAGTTAAAGTTAATTACAAATGCCTAATCACGCCAAATAAAGAGTTCTTATCCAATTAGGTTGTGCGGGTTACATTAAAAAATTTTTTTTTACATGTGGCATTGAGTTTTAGGGAGGGCTTCGATTGCGAGTGTTCCGAAGCATGAAATAATCGCCAAATGAAGGCGCACTTCAGCAGTTAGGCAATCCAACATCGCTACGGAATTCCACTTTTTTTTTCCCGAGCAGATGCGTTGTCAGTGGGTGGTAGACAAAGAGTTACTCGTGTTTAGTTTGCTACCAATCCTTTCGTTTGCAATGCCTTTACGCATCGTCCTTCCCTATCCTGTCATAAAAACAGTCGGTCAGGGTGTGAACCTTCGTCCCAACCACCTTAAAAAAACCTTCCTTTGAGAGGTCAGCTGACTCGACGGAGCACGGTTTTTTTTAATAAGAAAAAAAAACACGAATGAAAAATCTTTCATCTACGCGTTAAAACTCTTGCTTCTAAAATTGATACACGTCTTAGCAAGAATTTATAAATTCTAGCTTTACCGTACATGAACGTGCAGAAAGGCAAAGTAAAACATAAAAAGAGGAAGAAAAAAACTACGATATCATGCACTGCCCACCTGACATCCTCTTCAAGATTACATTTGGCTAATTTGTTTTGAAACCTTTCAAAGATGAAGATGTGACTGACAGTTAGGTGGTAGGTCATTCCAAGCTTTAACCACACAATTTGAAAAGAAAAATTTGCGGTAGTCGCGCACACAAGATTGTACTATTAATTTTAAGGGGATGACCTCTCGTCTTACTGTCATTTCTGGTGAAAAACTTGTTATAATCAACGTCAGACAAATTCAGTAAAAAGACGTAGGGTGCCTGCGCACTGGGCGGCCAGGTCGTGCGGCTAGTGGTCGTCGCGGTAAAAAAAAAACATGGCAACGTGCCGCGCGGCCACGTCCGTTTTTCATTGATAATTCTCGATCACGTGTTGAAAATTGAACACGGAGCAAGTATGGTCGCCCTTTGGTCGCCTGCACGCTACCCGGGATCCCAGTGGCTGCCACGACTGTCTGGCCACGGCGACCAAGTGCGCGTTGCCACATATGTCGTAAGCATTCTCATTGGCCGCAGCGACCCGGCCGCGCGGTTTGGTCGCCGTCTGCGCAGGGGTCCTTAATGTAACGGTTAACGAAACAAAACCGTCGGCATTAAAGACAGGCCTTATGAGAATACAAAATACACTAATGTGATAAAAAAGGAAAGACACCGTCGCCGACTGGGACTCGAGCACACGGCTTCCACTTATTAGCCGGGCACTCTAACCACTGCGCTACGAGGGCAGACTCTGCCGACTGACTTCAGCCGAGCTTAGGAGCTGTTCAATCTTTCTCACTGGTGACCTACAAGCCACGAAGGGAAAGCAACTTGCTTCTTGGCCTCCACAAGGCCAGGCTTTAATGCAGATTGTTTGATTCGTGAATAATTTAGGCTTGTAACGTAAGTTACTTTTCAAATGGCGAAAAATTTAGAGTTTTCTGAATTTACTAAGAATTATTTTTAAATTGCGGTGGCGACGGGCTAAGACGGAAAGGGCTACCATCAATTGGACATCATTCTGCAAAAATGTGCCAAGCCACATAAACATATTGTTGAGATATCGAGTGTTAATGTTCTTATTCATCAAAAAATACAGTGTTGTAGTAGCATTACTGTTTGTTTTTATATAGAAGAACAGTAATGCTAATACAACACTGTATTTTTTAATGAATAAAAAACATTAACGCTCGTTATCTCAACGATATGTTTTTTTGTGGCTTGGCACATTTCTGCAGAATGGTGTCCAATTAAAACCAACAACTCGGACTTCAACTTTGATAACTTTACTCGATTTTTGTGGAGTTAATTATCAGACTTCAAATCACAAAAACTTGGCGAGAAAGCTTCAACAGTATACAAATTTAGTTGAAGTTTCAGATATAACCCTACCAATAATACACAGTCGGCCCACAAAGATACAGGGTCAATTACGATCACAGTGAATTCTTTCTTTAAGTCCCGTATTGGTTGGAGTCTGGATTTGAATTGGCGTCCTCATGGTCGGGAGGCTGGGACTCTGTCCACTGGGCTGCTGTTGCAACCCTTTGCTTGTGGGCCTCTGGCAGCCCTCACAAAGTTTCCGTTGTGCTTTGGACTTCAAAATCGGTCCTTCTCCTTTGAAAGATAACTGTTCAAGTGTTGGCATCGCAGACTTGTCTCATAATAAGATGCCTGTTCAATCATGGCGGTGATAGGGTAACAGAAGAAAGAGTAACAAATCAATTTTCAGGTTAACCACTGTACACGACTTTCGCGAAGTTCATTGATATCACTATTTACGAATTCAAACGAGACGAAAATTTAGCTGGAATCCTTAACAAGTTTTGTTTTGTACATATTTAGTTGACGTTTCAGCATCAACAAAGACTACTCTTAAATCACAGCATTGGTAGGATAGTAGCAGTAGGACTACTAACAAATAAAACGGCCGACTCTATTTCAGGTTTTTTTTCTTTTCATGTTAAGTCACTTATGGTTTTTAATGAATATATGGAAAACGACTTGTGCTGTAGACTTAAAACTTAACATTATTCGAAGAATCTTGAAAACACTGTTAAAATGGTGTATTTGAACGTACAAAAAATCAGTAAATTTTTGGCGAAATTATCGAAAAAAAAATAAAGTTTTACCGATACTACTAGCCGATACAGATACTAATACAGATACTAGTACTCTCCGATTATGGGGCAAGGTAGCCTGATGGTCAGTTAGCAAGACTGTCCTAGGTGCTAGAATTTCCTGGTTCGATCCTAACCTCTGCCATCCCAGGCATTTTCGGGAAGAGAAGGTCATGCGATGCCTTGTGCGCATGTCGATTGTGGCACGTAAGAGACCCTAGGAACTTCCGATTGGAATTGCCTAGCAAAATTGACTATTTCGTCTTCTAGCGCCATAACGTGACAAACCTCCAAAGTACTTTCCGATACCATATTAGCATGGTTGCAGTTTTGTTTTTTTCTTTTCCAATGCATTGTAATTCAACGAGATGCAATCATTTTCTGACTCACTCTTGGCTGGTCTGTAATGTGGAGCTTTTGATTTTTTCCCCATTGGCTTGAAATTCTTGGCGCCCTTCGTGACCCAACAAAAAATATGGGACGGACGCAGGTCGTTCACCTACGAAAGTGAGAGGAGTTGCAGACCCAGTGCCCTCCCTCCCTTCCCCTTCCCCTCCCCCCCCCCCCCCCCTTGCTCCCCGGCCCTCCTCGCCCAGCTATTCAGCCATTCGTATCGTAGGATGGCCTACAACGCCACTGACTGGGTGATCACCTTATCAGATCTTGCCACGTAATTCCATGCATTTGTTGAAAATACGCAAAATGATGGCCTTATATTGCTTAAATTATGTGAACCTGTACTCGTTACAGGATTAAACTGTGTTTGGATTAGTTTAAAACTTTGTTTTATGGTTCAAAAAGGCGTTTTGTTGTTTTTCTTTTTTTTTTATGCTTTTACGGATCTGGAGCGGCGTGTCTTTTTTTCTTTTCCTTTTCCAAGGTTGACAGGGACGTAAAGCCACGCACAACTACCATAAATTTTAAAATTGTCAGAAAAGTATGTATTTTACCTCTATTTTTGCTCATTTGTAAAGTTTAAATACGCCCAAAGCAAAATAAAATGGTAGTATGATTTGCGGTGTTTCATAGAAATATCCGCCTTATGAGACGGACTGAACAAATTTCTTTCTTTAAGCTAAACTATCAATGAAAGGACTCGTAGTGAAACGCTGATTTATTGCCTACGCAGCGTTCCAAATATTTACGGTTCATAGCTCGCCGTACTCTTTTTCAGTGTCAGTGCCGTATTTGCAAAGTATTTATGAAATTGCATTGTAGGAAATTCACCCCCCCCCCCCCCACCCCACTCCAACACCCCAAATAAAAACCTTTCCCCCGCCACTTTAATAATCCATGTTGTTACAGTGTACGGCGACAGAAAATTGTTGTATTTTGCCCCTGTCTGTCTGTGTATATATATGCATTTAATTTCGGCCGGAGTATAGGCGTGGGTCAGTAACGGGGGAATGCAGTCATGACAACCAATAAAAACGCAGCAATTAGTGCGATAGGTCGAGCATATTCATTCTTTTCGTGACATTAGTGAGAACGGGGAGCAAGTTCATTCGTTGCACGGTAGCAATGAGAAAGGGCGTGCGTGTTCATTCTCTGCTTTGTACGGTACAACTGAAAATGAGTCAGCAGCCGGCAACGCGAAGGGTAATGTCGAATATTAGTAACAGTAACAAACGAAGTATAGCGACTCGTGTTTTTCACGGACAACAATGAGCAATCAACCTCTGGGTCTGGGTCCCAACAGAAGTGGGATTACCAAGACATGACCAGACTAGTCTGTACGTGAACGGACTAACATGACTTGCGTCACGAATTAGTGTTATAGTGTCACGCGAGCAGTGGGGCGTCAGATTCGATAGGCGTCTTGGACCCGGCTGTACATCTCTGGCTTCTTACAGACCCGGGTTCGATCCTGGTGAAGGGAAGTGTATATTTACGGGTTTTCTCTGGTTGTTTCCCGCCCGTTGCACGACGATTTCCTCTAGGGTACTCCGGTTTTCGCCCTCGTGCGGCAAAACACAACTAATATGATGCCGGTACCGCTACTAAACATCTGCTGCTGAGCCTTCAAAAAGCGCCAAGCTTACTGGCCGACATCTTCTATTCTATTGTATTCTATTCTATAAGGCTACTAAAATATATACCATGTGAGGAAGACCGGAGTTTATTATATATATATATATTATTTATTTATTTATTGTTTTTGGTGCTTCTCTGTAAGAGTTGTGTTCTGAAGAGAAGATGGCATTGTGGTATTATTATAAATATATAGCAGATTTAGTCCATTTTATTAAGCGAGGGAAGAAAAGCGAGATTTAGATAAATAAAGTAGAGTAGTGACTCAGTTGTGTTTATTTCAAACACCTGGGGAGGAAGAGGAGGGGGAGAATAAATAAAATGGTTCACTGCTCCATTTTATTTATTCTCCCCCCCCCCCCTCCCCATGGAATTTTGTGTTTGTAATAAATCCAGCGGAGTCATCACCTGTTTATCCTAGTCTCCTTCTATTCCGTCGTTTAATAGCATAAGCTATTATTTGGTTAATTATGTTATTACCACAACGCCATATTCCCTGCAGAACACAAGCCTTACAGGGAAGCGCCGATTTTGTCCCTCCGGTCTTCCTCACATGGTATGCACAGAAATACAGGAAACTTTGTTATAATTGCTATGCTTAGCAACAGGTTCAGGTTTAGGTCTACTAATAGGATTAGGTCTACCTGCAACCTGAAAGTAAAATAAGCTACTAGCAATAGCGATATAAGAGCTATCTTATACCACGGTGGCTTTTTTCTCGAAATACAACGGTGGATTCTTTTTCCTGTTACGCACATTGTGGTAACAGCTGACGATTGAGGATCCATTTTACACATTGGAGAACAGTATTTATCAACATCCACAACATTCATGGAGTTACCAATTCCAACTCTTCATCCAGTTGTAAATGCCTAAATTGCAGCAATTTGCTGGCGACTGAATTTCCCCGGCCTGGTACAAACTGGAGATTGGAGGTTTGGCTGGGAGGTCTGGGGAGCATATGCTCCTCTAGCTGACTTCAGGGCAAAGCCCCCAGAATCGCAACACATTTTCCGTGTTTTTAGAATCTAGATATATCTGATGAGCTTTACAGAGGTTTACAGACCACAAAACTTCTAACTTTCAGAGACCTCAGCAGTACTGAAAGTGAAATTATTAGAGTAGATGATCAAGATGGAATATCCCATGCTGAAACAATGACGATAAAAACCCTTTTATTTTTCCAAAAAACAAATGTAGGAGGAGAAGAAGTAAATGCAGAGAAACTGTGTCTTCAACAATGGTGACAACTTAAGGTACAGATGATCCATTCAGTAAAATGTTTGCAAGGGAAGATGATCCAATGTTTACTGAATGAGCAGATGATCCATTCATTAAACTGTTGCTAAGGAAGATGATGCGATGTTTACTGAATGGAGCCATGATACGTTCAGTAAACTGTTTGGTAGGGAATATGATGCAGTGTTTTTAGGGACATCCTAATAAGTTCATTCATAAAATGTTTGTTAGGGAATATGATGCAGTGTTTACTGAGTGGGCAGGTGATTCATTCAGTAAAATGTTTGCTAGGGAAGATCCAATGCTTTCTGAATGAGCGAATGATCCATTTAGCAAAATGTTTGCTAGGGAAGATGATCCAATGTTTAGTGAATGGACAGATGATCCATTCAGTAAACTGTTTGCTAGGGACGATAATTCAATATTTACTGAATGAACAAATGACCCATTCAGTAAATGTTTGTTAGGCTTAACAGAAATTGTTCCAAGAAGAACAAGATATTCATTCTTGTCTTTAACATGTAAATATTGCCGTTAAGTCTTACGAAGCAGCTCCTGATAGTCCTGTCTTAAGTTTGCCAGATACAGAAACACTGTAGCTCTACTTTACAATGCCAGCTTTCATTCCACGTTGTAGCTGTCTGGGAAATACTCAAAAGTCCATGTAATAACGCAGAATTTTCTGCGTGCTGGGAGGCTGATTGAAGAACCCGACATTTGTTTGTATTTGTTATATGGACTCATCTTCCCTCCTCTGAATACCATCAAAGAAGTATTCAGCAGTTTAGACAATCTGACAACGCTGGACAAAGTTTGGACATCATTTATATATGAGACACAACTAGCTTTGGAATCGATGGTTCACGAGCTGAGTTGTTCCACAATATTATAATCATCCCAGTTCCGATCTTATAACATGTCTACGCAGATAAGTCAACAAGATATTAGTCGTCATAGGACAATTCTGCAGTCATTATCTAAACTTAATCTTTTTTCAGAGTTTGAAATTAGGCTTCAGATCTCGTAATGATTGTCCATCATTAACATTGCGGAAATATAATGCTTCACGAAGTTGTCAAGTGCATTTTGAACTAGATTGGATCACAGATTGCTTAATTGCAAACTTTTTGGATGATTGTGTTGTTGTATTGTCGGCCAGAAAATCCTATCACTGACAAAATGGCGGGAATCGGGAAGGGCAGCCATGTGCATGGTTTTGACTTTTCGAAAATTGAATTCATGGACTTAATGAACGAACTTTCAACAACAAGTGCCTGAATTTCTGAAGTATCATGATTGCCACTGACATTTGAACTGTGCTGGTCTAGATTGTATTCGCATTTTCTTGATTTTTAAGCTTAGTCTGTTGTTTTTACTCCAATTTGGTGGAAGGCAGCAATCGGACACTAGGCAGGAAAACGTGAAGGCCGCGAAGAAGACAAGACGGCTACGCCCATGAAATTGATGTGCCTAGTCGAGGATCATTTTTCAGCAGCATGACTTTCGCCACTGAACACTAGACTGCTGAATAATAAAGAGAATTTCCTATTGAATACTCCTATTAGTGGAAATGAAGAATTATCACCATGTGGATTAAAATTACCATTCGCAATACCTTTGTGCCACAGGTGTCAATGACATCTTTATGACTACCATAGAAACAAGAAGAAAGGTCAAGGATGCACATGGTAGTAAAGCTGCGTCAGAAAAAATGCCTATACAACACACAAGGATCCAAAGTGCGCTATATATCCAAAGTGCTCTATATGACTTCCTCCAACAACTTTCTTTCTTACTGGAGCCAAACGTGAGTGTGCAAAGTTGGTACCCAAAGCTAAGTGATTTTGTTGACCCAGATTAAGTTCCAAATGTTGTGCAGAGTGTCAAGAGTCCTTCAAATAGGTGTCTATGTTAGGGTGTGCTGAAAAATAACATTTTAGGAAATTTTAAATGCCATAGTGTGAAGCAGCTGCCTTTAGCATCACTACCAGACACCAAAAATGTTTATTCTAAGGTCACATCTCGGAGTGCCACAAGGGCCTTGCAGAGAACGTAGCGATAGGACGTGCATTAATAGCCCCCAGTGTATTTTACGTCTCTTCTGTGGTCTTCAGCTAAAATGATTGGGGCTTAGCCCCTTCTGAACCTCTCACACTTGGTATTTTCTATTACAGGAGTTTGCTCTTTACGATTTGACACTGGTTTGAAACTCAAGACGTAATTGATGCCTCGGCCGCGCCCCCCCCTCCCCCAGTGTATTTTGGTAGTCGTAAGATAGTCAGATTATGGTTACGCTCCATCTAAACTTCTCAGATTTTGTGTTTTCTTGAACAGGATAGCATTTTCTGTGATTTGGCGGTGGTTTCAGCCATGTACTTCATGACATAATTTTTGGTCTCCGAAGTCCCTCTTTGGGTGGTCTAATTGGGGTTAAAGCCCATCCAGGTGCATCAGACTTAGTATTTCTGAAGACAGGGCAGTATTCTAAAACGGTCAGTGTTTGTTTCAGACGTGTACCTATGACGTAAGTATTCGCCTGGGGGGGGGCCTAAACCCTGAAGCCCTACTAGTCGCTCATAAGACCGGC
Source organism: Lithobius niger (assembly GCA_023313725.1). Classification (NCBI taxonomy): domain Eukaryota; kingdom Metazoa; phylum Arthropoda; class Chilopoda; order Lithobiomorpha; family Lithobiidae; genus Lithobius; species Lithobius niger. Next base: position 16,646 of record JAHWFP010064737.1, read on the forward strand.
ACTTTTGAGGTTGCTATCGTGTAAGGTGGATAATGAAATGGTCAAACCTTCTGTACCTGATAACATTATTATTATTTCGGCATTGGCTCTTGGTCTATTTGTTTTATTTCAAATCACTTCAGAAACAGTATTATCCAATCAAGTTTTTTTTAATTCAGATTTAAGTAATTTTTTTAATTTCAAACTTTATCTACTATATTTATTTTTTCGTCGTTATTTTGTTTATATATGTTCTAGGAATCATATCAATTTTTGCTGGCAAGTACAAAGGATTCGTTCAGTATTTTTTTGACAAAACGCTTTGCATCGGCAATTATTCGTAACTCAAAACAATGTCGGAGCAGCAGATCCGGCCTATACTACTACTATTCCAAGGTCTTTGGATCCGGCCGCCGACTTTGGTATCGAGCGCCATCTGAATACCGTAGTGGCGTAAGCAATGTTCTCGATGCGCGATGGCGTTTCATAACCTTGTCTTTACCCAAAAGGACGCTGATCGGAAAACCATGGTCGGGCTAGCTGATTGTTTTGTCACTAATAAAATACCCCGTATTCTTTTTATTGGCTATAAATTGACGTGATTGACTGATGGCTGTCGTATTTGCTTTTCTCGTAAATGAAACTGAAACTACAACAACAATAAAACGACGCTTGTACAAAAAGACTTCCTCTACGGAAGTTTCAAATACCATTGTATATACAAATAAAAATTTTAAGCGTAATCATTTTGATGCAAAACTTCATCTCGTATTATAATTTAAACAATATAATAAGTGGGTATGCTTTCTTAAAGTGTTTGTGTGTTGAAACAAAATGCTGAGAAAACCGTGTATGTATCTGTTGTATTCCGTACATTGCATTCGTCAATCACGTGACTAACCACAGCCGTTGATAGGGCGTTGGCATGTGAATGGGTGGTAATACATCGTAGTAAAATTGTAAACAGTGACATTTTGTAGTAAGAACAATGTGGAACTTAGGAATCTCGGTTGTGATCAGCATTTGGACAATTGCCGGTAAGTGAGGGATAATTTGCGATCGAAAAATCGGTTGATTGTAATTTCGTTGCACCTGGATTGTACTTGGGCAGGTGGTTTAAAATGGCGGAATGTTTACCTGGAAGTGGACACAATGGTGGCCACTTGTTTTGTACGGTAGTTAACTTTGATAATAACTGATCACGTATTATTTGTGGCTGAAAACTGGTGATCTTATTTGCAATGAATCTAACGTGACCCTGTATTGTATGGCAAGAATCGTGCCAATCCTGTCGGTGTAGCCAAAATGAAATGAGGAACCGGACACCAATGCAATGACGGTTGCATAGAACGTGACTCACTGTTAACGGAAACAATGTTAACATTTACATTAGAGTCCCCTTCAGGATGTGTAACAAACATCATTAGGAAAAAAAAGTTTTTGCATGCAAAAAAAATAAACATGTGACAGTGTATTTGTGTATATAAGCAAAACTCAAAAGGCGAAGTTTCACAACTAGTATATAACGTAGTTGATCGATAAGCATAGTTCAAATGTACTACAGTTTTTCATGGTATACCACAAAGTAAATTACAATTTCTTTTCGTATAGCCTAACGTGATATCTAGCCGTTAAATGATACTCATTTGGCCTGTAACGTAATGAATACACAATTGATACTGTATCACAAAGGGAAAATTAGACATCTCCATGAACCACAGAACAGGCTAATGTTCATCCATTACATTTTCGGTGATAAAACAGTTCACGTCACCTTAAAAACAATGAAAAACATAGATCACACCACAAGACCCAGCAACTGCACCACATTCGAAAGGACATGCTAGTCCGTTGGAGAACTGATATTTATCTTGTGTTTTAACTGGACGCTCCAACATTCTGTCGAGGAGGGAGCTGAACAAGCTGGTTGATATGAGCGTAGGCTGGGTTATCATGTTCATAAGGCCTACACTGATATTGATATGGTGAAAAACAATTCAAAATAATGCTTTATTCAAAACCGCAGCACAACAGTTTTGTTGCTATTGCAAATTTTCGATGAACTTTTTCACAACGATGAAAAAACAACATTTCATCTTCTTCAGGCGTCCGTCTATGTGTCGGGGAAACTTTGTTTTCATGCCGTTGAGAAGCGTGCACTCGCTTGGAAATTCAAACAATTGAATTCCAGAAGGACTATTAACCTAATTAAATTCATCCTTTCAACTATTTGCGTGAAATTCGAAGATAAAATCTTGTGGCAACTGAAGGGAACACTGATGGGGTACTCTTGCTCCCCTATGTTTGCCGACAATCATGTTACAGTACCTCGACCATGACATTATGGTATTTCAACTCCGACCAAAAATGTGGCGACGATTCTTTCGTTCATCATATTATTTCGATCCCCAAAGCACATAAAACAATTTCATTCTTGAACGACTTACCCTAATTTTTGCCACAAGGATTTATTCTTCACCAAAGAAAATGTAGAAGCAAGTAGGTTCCATCCCATTCCTAGACCTCATTATCCTCAAAGAAGGGATTGGGAGTATCCAGTACCAGCCATACAGGAAACCAATGGTCATCTGTTGTGGTATGACTTACACTTCCGGACATCCTACTCCCCAACTGAAAACCATTGCTCTCTCAATGAATTGCGACGACTTACTCAAAACTCATCCCGAGCTAGCCTAGCCACCACCCATTTCCAGAATCTTAATAAGACTGGTCGTGTGTTTAACGTATCAACCTTCTCGAATGTGAAGCCAAAAGCAGTCGCACTTAGCCAGTAGGCCTTACAAAGCACTCGCCATTTCACAATTTTTACTCGTCACATACCAATGACATCTTGCACGATGCATGGTTTTTCTAATTCATGCAATTACGAAATTGTAAAATTCTCTTTAACCACAGTATTAATAAAGATAAAGCAGTTACGTAGCCCTTATAAATCTGAGCATAACGCCGCAAACCGTTCGTCTCTAACTTGTACGGTTCCCGAGATAACACTCTTTGAGCGTCATTCTCTATTGCTAGTCGCCATTTTGGCGAGTAAGGCTAAATTTCAGGTCGCCAACTAGTGTTGCACGGTAAATCGGTACTCACGGTATTGACGGTAAAAAAAAATTACGGTATCAGTATCGTTCTTTTCTTAGCACCACGGTATTACCGTAGCAGCGGTATTACCGTGATGCTGACGACCATTCACGAACCAGCTTTACTCTTTTTTTATGGCAGCAATTCTTTAAACTAAATTCGCACAAATAGGCGCCGATACGGAGGTGTGAAATTTGCATGAGGGAGTGAAATCTGATCCCACTGCTAGGCAGATGAAGTGCCCACATTTCGGAAGGGGGTGGGGGAAGCAGCTCCTCAGTAACAAGCGTGTCCCAGCGTGTTTGTGCTATCGATGCCATAATAGCGTCCAATCAAGAAGAAAGAGAAGTCACGCTATTAGTAAAACAATTAAACGCAAAGAGCCATATTTGATTCTTTTGTGCTCAAGTGGATAATACGCTAAATTATTTCCTAAATTACCGTGATATTACCATAGACCGCCGTTTTCAGAACAGTACCGTACCGTCTTGCAAAAATTTAATACCGTGCAACACTATCGCCAACTACTGATTTCCATTCGCCAAATGGCGAGTGGCGACCGACATTGGAGAGGGTTGTAACTAGGGCTGGGATCGGTTACACGGTTAACCGGAAACCGTTCCACGTTCGGTTACACGGATTACAAAACCCATATCCGAAAAACGTTTGATGCGGGCACCATTCAAAAACCGCGGTGAACGAGTCAAAAATAGCCAAGTGTCATCATTTAGGCCTATTAATCCAAATACTCAAAATCAGTGAAAGTAGAAAACCGGGGTGGGTAGGGGGCAGCTTATTTACAAATAATCCGCATGGGCTTGTTGTCCCATCGAAGCTGCTTACTTTCTTCGAAACAAACTGCTGATCGCCAGCGCGTACACAACGCAGTTAAAGACATGCTGGCCAGCATCTGCCCTCCCTGCTTCATGGAGAAGTGGACTCGTCTATGCCTAGCGCGAACGGCAGGGAAGCGCCGTCATAACACGTAAACGAAATGCGTTGCTACCCGAAAACGCAAACATGCTAATTTTTCTGGCTCATAATTTGAAATTAATGGAACATTAACGAAAACGTATTAAATTTTATTGTTTTGTTTTTGGCTTACGTTGTCGTTAAGATGTAAAATTTGACATCATGTAGAAATTTTAAAGCTACATAAAGTCAAAATTTTTGATAAAGTAAGTACTTAAATTTATCAACGTCAACTTTCTTATAGTTTAAATCCGAAAATGCAACATGTAGTCAATAATTGTGCTTGTCTTACCAAGGACTAAATCATATTTTTTTTCAGCTTTGTTTTTTAATAGTGTATTACACAGTGGTGAAATATTTTTTGGCTGTATTTTTTGCTGAAAACGGAAAAACGGTTTTCGTGTAACCGACCGGAAAAAAAACCGGTTAAACGGATAACTAAAAAACCGGAAAGTACCAGCCCTAGTTGTAACGTATTATACATCCATTCCAAGAAGTGATCTTTTTAAAGTGATCCAGTGTTCATTAAGTGTTGGGACAGGCTGTCCACAAATCACATCAGGTAACACTTTTTTTTTCAAACACAATCTCCCCCGTATCCCTGGTCACAATTTCTCAAACTATTGCAACCCCCTAGAAAAAGACGTCACAAAATATTGAACCCTCTTTGTTACCGATAAAGAGGGGACAATTGTCGGGGAGACTCTGTGCTGCCCGAATAGTTTTTTGTCTCCATGAGCAATCAAAGTACAATCAGTATCAGTTCGGTCTTCCGAGCGCTTTATTGTGTGAGATAAGGGAAGTTGCAGTAAGCCATCTTTGTTCGCTTGACCTTTGCATGTCGTCTCATGTGAGTGGCACTCACTTGGAGCACTGTGGCAGGCTGGAGGTTAGGGATGTATCTAGTCAGGAGCTGGTGTCCTCTAGGGCTGCATCCTGATACAATTGGGTAAAATTCTGGTAAAATTTTTCCGATAACACCTAATTAATTTTTTTTTTCATTTCACCTTTTAGGGAAGTTCCTTGGTAAAGACTGTAGTGATCACCCCTATTGTGTGATGGTCATTTATCTACGGCTCCTTATGTACTATGAACAAAATTGTTACTATGAGGGTTCATCTTCAATACGGTAAAAACCCGAGAACAAGAAAAGTTTCAACACACAATTGAACTTCCGAAAGTTACGAGATTGTGTGGTGAAAGTTTTCTTGTTCTCGGGTTTTACTGAGTAAATATTTTGAGTCCTTAAGTTCACACGGTAAAGCTAGAGGTACATAGTTACTAGGCCCGATAAAATAAATTAAGTAGCCAATCCCATCGACCACCAACCCCCATCACCACATGTTCCAATTATCAATAGAAACCGCTTTTCGTGCGGAGGTTATATCCTACGGATGTGAGGAGATCAATAATTACCCACAACAAAGCCCTGCCATCTGCGCCAAAGAGCAACTCTCGATTGTTGGTGGTGGTGGTAGGGTTGCAAAATTGCCAGAATGAGGTTCTTGTCTCAGTAGTTCTTATTTGACTTTTACGTGACAGACGATCAGATCATTTACAATACAGTGTGCACGTGCAAGGAACATCCTCCAACTTGAGCGTTACATCAAAACCCAGAACCCCCCACACACCCGTACAAATCACGCTAGTTTTCCTCATATTGTATAGGCCTATTCACGTAACGCATGATGAAAATCAATAAGGTAGCTGGCCACTTGAATTCACCTCTAGCAACAGAGAAAGACAATCAAATAGTGACATCTCGGGATCCATATAAGATGGAAATAAATGGTTTACGGCCTTATTTACAAGGGCGATAAATAGCTTTTGCTGCAATAGTACTGGCATTAGCATATTGTAAAATTTATTAGTAGTATCAGAATAATTTTAAGCAAAATAATCCTTTAACCCTTTTAATTTTTTTTTTCCAGTTTGCCAACGGACTCCTACCATCTCTTTTATCTCTCGGGAACAAATTACAAACATTGGTGGAACAGTCAATCTTGAATGTTCTGTCCAATATGCTCAAGATTATCCAGTAAGTAGCCTTGTCAATTAAAGTACACATTTTGAGTTTTGTATTAATTCTAAGGCTGTGCCCGTTCTACTGTCCCGATACCGGTCCGTTTACCTGGTTCCGACCTGGTTTACCTGGTACCGGGACTAATAGTCGTATGCCGATACTGTGCCGATGACGATACCAAGCCGGTGCCGATGTCAAACGATAACGAAATAAACAACACAGTCAATAATTTAATGGTGTAACAAACGTAACACTTTTACAAAGGAATTTTCTAGCTCAACGAGATCATGTAATTTATTTTTCAGTGTTAACTGTGAACATTTTATACTTATAGTCCGAACCATCACGCGAAACGAAGTGAAACGGAGAGCAAACACGATACCACAATGTTGAGTCAGCGCCGACGAGTCACTTCCTTTTATCATAGAGTTAGTCCTAATTATGCAGCGAGGAATTTTTAGCGATACAGGCAGTTAATTTTGATTGTTTATCCAATTTAAAACCTAGCAGATTATTTAAAAGTAACTTAATTTTAGTAGCGTTGGGAACAATATGCCATATTATTAATGTGCGAAAATGCCGATTCAGGAAAAAACATCCGATGCCGGTACTTCTTCCGTACTTGTTGACCCGGTGCCGGTCCGATACCGATACCAGTGGTACCTGCAGCCGGTCCCGGTACCAGTATTGGTACCTGTACAGCCTGAATTAATTCCGTAACGTTTGTTTTTTTTTTTTGGAGAAAATTTGAAATCGCTATTTAAAAAAAATAACAATAGCCTATCAGCAAGCTTCAAAAAGGAATAAAAAAAAGTTGCAGATACTAACCTGTTTTTTGTTCTGTTTCTTTATGGTTTAATTTTACCCACTTGTACTGTAGAGCAAAAGTTGGGACCAGCCCAGACCAATTGTCCACAAAGAACCTTACTGGCGCCCAACTGGGCATCGCGTTCTGGTTGGAGTTGGGGTCTTGCAGATTCGCAACTCAAAAAAATATGACTCGACCGACAATTTATGCAATACAATCAAAATTCAGTAATAGGGAAAGGCATTATTTTTTGTGTTTTCATTACGTTAACAGCAGCTCGAATTATGAAAGAATTAAACACAGCTTAAATGGCCCAGTTAAAAAAAGAAAGACCTTTATTTCTGCAGTTTGGCTTGGGTAATACTGGCTGCCATAGTGGTCGTGTGTTTCACTTTTGCCTGTGTGGACTCACGATTAACACACTTCTGTCTGTCTCCCCCCCCCCCCCTTCCTGTCACCACATTTTCAAGGAATGAAGTTGTTTATTTAAATACTGTTCGTTGGGTATTAGCGGTGGCAATTACTGGTTTTTAAAGAAACCGAATAACCTTTAAATAAATACGGTCTGTTAACTGAAAACCGAAAATATTGCATGCAAACCGAATTACGTTGTTTTGTTTTGTTTATTAACAGAATAAAACCAAATTAATTTCATGGGTGAATGTGGGCCTATTGCATTGTCTATGTAGTAATAAAAACATTTACAATTTGTCTTCTTAGTTCTGACATAATTTGTGTAGGAAATCAGCATATCATTGTTTTGTGCCAATGGGCTAATTCACAAATTTGAAATTTTGAATTTTAAATCACAATTTGACCAGTACACAAAACACTCTTTCGGACAGAAACGATAGCAGGCAGACAAAAATATTTCCGAACTAACTTGCTACATTCTGGAACTCTGCAGCATTTTCTTCCCGCCGTTACTGTACAACGCATTTCTAGCAATGTTAAGCTTTGACGTTCTTGAAAATTGCTCGTATTCTTTGCTTCAGTAGTGTTAGTTACTTTACTGCAAGTCTGTTTATGTTGGCCTACTCCTCGAATGCAGGATATAGCTTCGCCAGGCTGAATGGCTGGGCGAGTCCATTCTTCAGTGGCGCGGGGAGAGCGGGAACGGCGGCAACAACAGCTTCGGATGCAACATAATCGGCTAAGTTAGTGACGAATCAGCACTTATTGACTGGGGTATTTTTATGTTCAATTAACCGAATCCTAAATTTTAAATCCGATTAACCATACCTTATACGCTTGGGTGGGAATGTTGGTGCCGTTACCGCAAACTAGAACATTTGTGCCGTCAAATAAATATTGTTCGCAACGATAAATTGCAAAGATTGCTGGAGCCCTGAACGTGATCACGTGACTGACTAATTCATTGTGGTCAGGGTGACGATTGGTTGGCATGACTTAAATGCATCGAGAAAGAGACTGGCCTTGTAAATGTGCACATGCTCATGTCGATTGTGGCTTGTAAAAGTTTGTAGGAGTATTTGTAGAGTAATGTAATGTCTCTCCCTTCCAAGAGAAAAATGTTAGTTTTACTATTTCAATTTTTACCCCCGTTTTTGCAGGTTTTATGGATTAGAATTGATCCATCAGCACCCAGAGAATCTCTTCCTATTTCTTCAGGAAGTTCCATGATTGTTCGCGATAATCGTTTCTCGATGCGTTACATCATGGCAACAAGCACATATCTTCTGCAGGTAGGTGACAATTTAAGTAGTTTAAATTTTACCTGAATGGATTCATTCGTTAGCCTTTTAGCATCTCATGCTAAGCTTCATCTCGTTTGTTTGTAGATAAAAGATATCCAAGAGTCGGACGCTGGCACATATCAGTGCCAGGCTGTTCTTACGATGACTAACAAGATTACCGCCGATGTTCAGGTTCTTGTTCGTAGTAAGTATGGAGGCGTTTTGTTAACTGCGCTTATTTTGTAGAAGTCAGTACATACTTCATACAGTTTTGTTGCTACCCAAAGCAATGCAAAACTGATCAGGGCATTTTTTAAGGAATATGAAGTGGTGCTCCATATAGAAAAAAAAGGTACGATTCTGTGGACAGAAGGCCCCGGGTGGGGGGGGGGGGGGGAGAGATACACATACAGTTTTGCACTCCAGTTCTCAGAAATTTACATTCTAAATTTATTTCATTTCATTTAGAAGGTTTTGAGTGGAGTGAGTATACCATGTAATGGTGCCATGGGAATAAAAATGAATGGACACATGATTTGGAGACATGTGCCATTGCCATCCTAATGTTTTCAGTTCTAAGTGTTTAAACTAGATAGGGTTGGAGGCATCAGGAATTTCGGAAAATAACCGGTGACGAACAAATTCTGTCAAAAGCTTACACATATTCGTGTCATCATAATTTTATTTTTTATCAAAATGATTTTTTTTTGAAAATGAAACATGAGTTTAAACTTTCAGGAACGGAGTTGCAACGGCTGGTGCTCCACTGCTCCATGATGCTGACTGGTGCTCCAATCGTGAAGGCTGGTGCACCACTTGGAGCAGCAGTTACTATGTTAAAAAATGGCCTGAAACTGATATAAACTTGCTAACTACCAGAATGCAGGCTAGTAGGAGTTTATTCATCATACTACTCAGGTCTGCTGCTTGTATAGTAATTTAGTATGTTTATAGGTAGAATAGTACAATGCACAGAAATCACCTTGTTCAGTCTGTTCCTTGGAGTTGTGTAATGTTGAGTTATCTTTAAGTAACGTAAATCTTGGATAAGCCCATGGGCTTATGCAGTTAATTTGGTAAAAATAGGAGGGTGGGCTTTAAATCAAGCATTATCAATTTTCAAACCTTTTTGGACATCTATTACAGAAAATTCGAAGCTTTTGAACGATCTGTGAAAGACCAATTTTTACATCCTTTTAATTGCTGTGAAGAAGGGAGGATGCTTAGGTGAGAGATGCCCAGGCCTTGTGCAGGTGCTAGGAGCTAAAGGAAGAGTCCACTATTACTACAGGGAGGGAGAAGGGGGCCAGTAAACATAGCAAGCAGTACTGTCTTTATTCACATCATATAACTTTTAGGTAATTTACCATAGAAAAATGACAATTTGAAGGGTGGGCTTTAACTCCACTATTTCATGATTTTGACTTTACACCATTTTAGGCGGGGTGGGCTTTAGCTTCAACTGGGCTTTTAATACGATTTACGGTAAACTAAAATTAAAAGTATGAAGCCATCACGTAATTTTTAATAGCTTTTGAGTAGGGCAAACCGTTAAGTTTGAGTTGGAATTCAAGATGACACAGTAATTCAGGGGTCGAATTTCCAAATTTTAATTCGGGTGCAAATTTGCACCCCAAATCTGTTACTGGGGTGCAAAAAAAGTCTTTGGAGTGCAAAACCAAAATGTAAACCAACAGTGTGGTCTCCTATTTTATAGCCATCAAAAATTCTAACATTCAGCATCTCAATAATATGTACTGTTTTCCTGCATTTTTCTCAAAAACTTACTTAATTTCGCTATTCAATTAAAAAACCTATACACATAGTTTAATCAAAAGTAGAAAAAAATGGAGTTTAACTTCTTTGAAAGGAATGGTGCCACAGGAAATCTAATTCCGAGCTGTTTAAAATGTCTGTCTGTAGCTTGTGCGGTTCTAAAGTTACGGAAAATTCAACTTTGGTGTGCAATTTTGCACTCCCAAGAATTGCTTCTGGAGTGCAAACTGTGATTTTGGAGTGCAATTTGCCCCTGTGCATCCGAATATTTCGACCCCTGGTAATTTGACAACGTAATAAAATCAAAATCGAATCGAAAGTTTTGATTTTCGCACAGTCCTAGCGTACAGAATAGCGAATAGCTGCACCAAGAAGAATAAAAAAGACACCGAAAGCAGTGAGATCCTGCACGACTTAAGCTGGGTCCATTAAGACAGACAAACAGTTGTAAAATTCCGATTAGTTGGCTAAACGTTTACCGTGAGGTTAAAAATGCGATAATGATTTTTGTAAAAATCAAAAAAAAATAAAATAATTCAAATTTTCGATAGTCTGTGTTGCTGGAGTTGGAAAATGTAGCCGACTATCTTCCTCAGGCATTATTTTATAGCTCACAAAACACTAGTCAGCCCCAGCCCATTCCCAGACTAACAAGTGTTTTGTGAGCTATAAAGTAGTGCCTGAGGAAGATAGTGGCTGCGTTTTCCAACTCCAGCAACACAGACTATCGAAAATTCGTCAAGATTAATGGTCATTGTCTTGGATTTGTTTTTGGAATTTTACGTATTGTGAGTCGTTTCTAATGGCTTCTTCATTCCAAAGTAAGCATGCTGACATTTTTAAAATTTAAATCTATTCTGTAAGGAAAAAAATGTCAAGAGAGCAAACAAATATTTCAGGTTGTATGGCTTATGTTGTACTTTATTAGACTCTACTTTAAATTTATTTTTTTAAGTCTTGAACATAGAACTTGTAAAAGTCCTTCATATGTTAACTCGGTTTTGATTATTTGATTTTTCCACTTTCAGTGCCTCCTGTTATATCTGATAACAGCACACGTTCACGTGTGGTGAGTGAAGGGCAAGCCGTGCGATTAGACTGTTATGCTAGTGGTTTTCCACCTCCCAAGATTTTCTGGCGACGAGAAAGCAATGCTATACTTCCAACAGGTAAAAGTCAAAGTGGTAATTTAAAAAACGGAAAAAAATTAGGCCATGAAGAAAACCTGTGCTCTTCGGGCATTTGTAAATACACCGATGACCAGGCTTTTTGCTTTCAGTTTGTGACTAGCAGAACCCATGTATGTTGCACTGTGTATTTCCAGGACTTATCCCTTCACCTTTTTTTAATAAATCACTTTTAAGTTAACCAACTCACCATGATCACAATGCTGCAGCCCAAACTCCCAGTGTTACTGGTCGTTCTTACGTGAACGGTAGAAGACCGGACAAGAACTTATTGGTCATTATTGTATTCGGCGTAATTTGCTGGACACATGACCAATAGGGGTCAGACGAATATTTGAATATTCGTTCGTTAAGAGCATATTCGAATACGATATATTCCATTCAAATATTCGCAAAATAAAAGTTCTGCATAATTTTACTTTTTTTTTTTAATTTATGATTTGGTTTTTAAGTTTTCCTGTGGGCTTTTCGAATCCCAGCGAGTCAGCACTATGCTTCCTTCTCTTCCCCTTTCCCTCCCAAACAATCCAAATGACAATACATACGTTTTGGATTGTCACTTGCTAGTGGAGGGAGGGGATGGGAGGTTGCAATTACGGAAGCGCACAGCAGTTCTCTCTAAAGCATTTAAGGCCACGCACAAAAAATTGTTTGGTTTACGGGCGAGGTAGCAAATTGAAACACCAGGCAACCAGGCATTTTATTTTATTTTTTATTTTATTTAACTACCCTCATTTCTTTGAAGCTGAAAGAATATGAAGTCAGCCTAAAAATAATATAATGTTGTTAAATATGTTATTTATGTCATCTAATATTAAAAGTTTTTTAGTTTTTGTCAAATAACTTCTGAGTGGTATGAGCTAGAGGTTTGAAATTGGCACCATTGGAAAGCTCGTTTCGATGCGGTTAAAATGGTGTACTGGAATGTCAAAAACTGTTAATATTTGGCGAAAATGTGATTTTTAGCGGGTGAACCAAGTTTCAAATAAAAACTTTTGACCCGCGATAATTTAAAGCACCCGCACGCACCTGTAAACCAAACAATTAACTTTGCATGGCCTAAGAATTAAAGAATGGGCCAACCAGAGCCATGGCAACCAGTTGACAGATGACCTCAACTTCAATATCATTCATGAAAGGGAAAGACACCTTAGTGGATTAAGTTTATTCCGTACTGCAGTTGGCAATTCATCATTTTTTTTGCCGGGGCGCCCCCCCCCTGTGTTATATATGCCTTCCAAGTTGCCTTGTGTAGTAGATTTAATTAAACTTGTGGTTATATTACATATGCCTTGCAATGCCAATAGACTACATAAAATATTAGTATTTAATCAAAAACGGATTTTTTTTTTGGGGGGGGGGGGGTGGGAGTTGGGAGGACTTGGGCTGAAACAAGTTAAAAAAAATGTTTTGAACGAATATTCGAATAATTTTTTTTTGGCGAATATATTTGTATTTTTCCCTATTCGTCCGACCCCTAATGACCAAATTACCTTTCCCTTTAAACAAAATTGCAGAATCCCTCTTCACCTTTCCCTTCAACGTTGGAAATAAACACTTCCAACTAGATTGTCGTTGGCCATGGGTTTTTCCTTTTTTCAAATAAGCATGTGCTCCCAGCTGTATTGTGTTAGTTTCACCACCAAACGGGCTGAGGTCGTCCAACGCTCGATTCTGCACACCAGGCAAGCTGGTTCAGCTGGTTTGAGTATTGGTAATCAAAATTCCCTGTTTGAAAACTTCTTTTATGTTAGTTCGCTCCATCAAATGCTGGGAAGGGAAGAGAACGCATCATTACCACACATACTACAATTTACGCGTTTAAAGTTTATTTTAAGTTGGCTACTCGAATAGTTAATTTTCTTGGTGAACTAAATTTGACTGATAATATGTTTACGCTTTAAAAAAAATTTAGAAACTTGGTTTTGTGTCAACCCTAAGGATAATGTGTTTAAAAACATAGGAGTGAATGCGTCAGTCCTGTTAAAACCTGGGCCTAAAACTCCTGGAGTATCTATCTTTGGAGTAACCGATAATCGGTGTAGCAGTTATGCCTTTTGATTCAGTTTGTTGGCAGTAGTAATAACTACAGGAATTGATCAAGTAGTGCTCAATTATGTTAAAAACATTTTTAGGCTTCATTGTTCTAACAAAAAATCAGAGTTTAGGCCATGAAAAAAAATTTCTTTGCTTCTCGGGCAACTTTTGAATTTACAAAAGTGACCCAGTGACTTGAGACTTTTTATTTTTATTTTTTCTTAATTCAAAAGTCCTTCTTTAGGGAATTTTTTTTTCAAAATACAGTTTTTGTTATTTTAAAAAAGCAAAAAAGAATGGCAATAAAAGAAACATAGATTAACATTCAAAAGTTGGAAGCTCAACTTAATTTGTTTTGTATTTTGCTCTGAAATGCTTGAGACAATACACGTCCGTCTCAAAGTCGCAATAAAAATGTTTGACCAGGAAGGTTTTGGGTCACAGCAAGGGGCCTGAGAAGCAACTATTTTTTTTGTTTTCGCAGCCTTAGGATAGAATAACTTATTCAGTGCCCTGCTTCATGTTGCCACTGGGTTGACTTTCTTACGCTTAACAAGAGCGCATTTCATTTTCGAATACTGCAACCGGAAGTAAACTTTTTAAGCCAGTCATTCGTTCGTTATCGTTATAGCAGTCATGCCATAATTTTATAACATTCGTTAAGGTTGAGTTCTAGCCTGCTAACCAAACCCTTGTAAGTTTACTGAGAATAAACTACTAAATGCCCAGTCAGTCAATCGTTTGCCAAAAAAAAAAAATTCACCAATATTTACCAGGTAAAAGGTTGAATGTATTACAGTAACACTAATAACGGGATAGAAGAAAACTAAATTACAGTATTTGTAGGCTACAGTAAAAGTCTTTCTTAAAAAAGACTGGCGACATTTTCTCATGGTGCTATACTACTTTTAGGTGGCTCAATTCATAAGGGGAATATCTTGAGTATACCACGAGTAACAAAAGAAGACCGTGGCACTTATTACTGCGTAGCTGACAATGGAGTTGGACGAGGAGCACGAAGAAATATCAACATTGAAATTGAATGTAAGTATGGGTGGATATAAACGACATATTTTCACTATTGGCCTCGACTAAATTTTAAATAAATTTTCTTTCTATGTAGTTGCGCCTGTGATCACGATATCACGACCGCGCGTTGGCCAGGCTCTCCAGTACGATGCTGATTTAGAGTGTCACGTCGAAGCTTACCCTCCTCCAGCTATATCCTGGTTAAAAGATGGACAAGTATTGAGCAACAATCAGCATTATCAGATATCCATATTTAGCACAGCGGATGAATACAGCGACTCCACTCTTCGTGTGCTAACAGTCGAGAAGAGACAATATGGACAGTTTGTGTGCAAGGCAGGAAATAAATTGGGCTTCACCGAGGCAATTGTGGAACTATTTGGTAAGTCCATTCTCTACATTTTGATTATACAGTACGATGCTCAAAAAAAAAATTCGAGCCAAGTATGTTAAGACGTGTAATTTCCGCTATAATACTAGGATCAATTTTGTGGTGCATGTTCTTGTGATAAAATTATAGTTTTGGAGGCTTTCAGTAAAACTTTGTGGTGATGGATATGACAGATGAATTTGACAATGGGACCCCATTGTCTCGTACTGTATATTAATGTATGATACCGTAAATCTCCTATTAAACGCCCATGGTCGTCTTACAGGAGATGGGCGTTAATTACATCCTGGGTGGGTGGTGGCCATTTACTCCGTTAGTAGTTAGTACCAAATTAAAAAAAAAAAAAAAAACATTTGCTGATCTTATTTTAATGTATTGACTTCCTAATGACTTCTTAAAACGTGAAGTACAGAAATCAGACGTTCCAAGTTCAAAAAGTCAACATGAATCAATATTTGCAAATTTGATAGATAGAAGATATAGATAGAAGACCAAAATTTAAAATTTCTTCGTCCCACCTTCATCAGACTGCTTCAAAACGTGTCTTCTTCTGTTTATATCACTGTTGTCACTTGCTTCGTTGAGGTTGCTTTATGAACCCGGCGGTTCACGTAGCTTACTGCATGCCTCGGACCTCTCTTGTCTCCCATGCCATCTATCGGTGAGGAGTTTACCACACTGTCAATCAAGTTCCTTATTAGTCAACATATTGGCAAATTCCTCACTGATAGATGACATGGGTGACAAGAGAGGCCTGATGCAGTCGGCTTCGTGAACCGCCATGTTTACAAAGCAATCTCAACGAAGCAAGTATCGACAGTGACGTAAACAGAAAAAAACGTTTTGAAGAGCCTGATGAAGATAGGTCGAAGAAATGTTAATTTTTTTTTCATCTGCGTATCGAAAATTCGCGAACACCGATTTGTGTTGATTTTTTGAATTTGAGTTTGACTTCATATTTCTGTACTACGCGTTTTCCGAACATTCAAAGTATGATGGTTGAATTTTTAACTTCTGAAAACCATTCAAGCATTAAATACAGTAAAATCAAAAATATTTAGTCTAGGGTAAAGCTGTCGAAGATATACCAAGGTAATGTGATAAGTTTACAATACACCCTTGCCACACATTACATTAGGGCTAATCCGACTCGTACACAGACTCCCGTCTTCATCCCATCAAAAAATCAATGACACTGTTGGAATCGTTCTCAAATAAGCTGTCGTCATTGGCATCATCTTTAAGTTGCATCTCTGTGCGTACAAAAGCTTCATCAGAACCATCCACTGCCCTACTTAACCCACAGTGCTGAAACACAGTGACAATCACCTCTTCCGTTATCGATTGCCTAGCATGGGAAATCCAAACGATATCTTGAAAAAACGAACCGTCGTACTTCAAATGTTCGAAAAATTCCAACACACGAAATCACACTCAAATTTAAAATCAAACAAATTCTACCGATTTGCGAATTTTTAACTGGCTGCAATGACGAAAGATGGTAAAATAATCCTCCTGTCTTCTTCAGGCCACGACAAGAAACTTATTTACATTGTCCGACGTACATTGATTGTTAGTTAGAGTAGCAGACAACTAGGTCGCGACTCTGGCACGTAGCCCGTATTTACGAGGTAGCATTCGCTGCTTCTCGTCATGCCTTTTTTTTTGTAAGGCGTTCACCCAGTTCTCTGCTGATGAGTGGCTTGATTGAAGATTTCGAGGTGCCTTGCAGATTCATAAGCAGCACTGAACCGCAGGAAGAGTCATGCTTGATTGCTAGGGGTTCAAGGCCCCTGAAATGCATGTTTCTTCTGGAATTTGAGTCTAGGAGTGTTTGTTAATGGGGCTTAAAAAATGTTAACATTATTAACAGGGTTATAAATGAATTCCATTTGCGCGATTTTAGTCTTCTGTACGCCGTAACCGGCGAGAAGACTATTGCAACGACTTTGTCCGTCCGTCCGTCGCTTTTTTTCAACTTCGCAACAGTACCAGATATTGACGACCATTGTTTACAAGGTCCATTGTTTACAACGTCCATTGTTTAATAGACTGCTTCGACGCATCCATTGTTTACAACGCCAAGTTTAATAGACTGCTTCGACGTAACTAAATTAAATAATAACAGCAGTTGTAGTGCATGATAGAGGTGTGCGCCTCAACATTGGAAGTGGAGGAACCGTACAGAAGACCGGTGCGACTAGGCAGTCGCTGTAGCCGCTTGTTTTTAGTGGTTTTCACATTTATGTTAGGTAAACAACGTGCCTACTGTGCTTTGTCTCAACAGCATTTCAGGTCTTCCCTGCTTGTATTACATGGCTAATTTTCTCTTTTCTTGCCATGCATTTTTGCTTTCGGTCGCAGATTGAACTCATTAACACGACTTTGTGATGTGAGGAAAGCTCCGACTGTGACTTCCCCCAACCTATAAAGGTTATGCCTTTGCAGCCCCTCAGTTGTTTCGACCTTTCTGTGCAACGACTTGTCAGTAAACTTGTCCGACCAAGTTGTATTGTAGTTATCATGAATAGATTTTAATGCAGCAATATAACAAGGTTTAACTATAAACACATCAAATTAAGCTACGAATTGTTGGATTTGCTTGAGTTTCATGGAAAAAAAATTGAAGGCCAAGTATATAACGTTTAAAATTCACATTTGTGAACCACGATACTTTAAAGGCCTTTATTTTATATATATATATATATATATATATATATATATAGGCGAGTCACAGGGTTTGAAGCGGCGTTCACTTGGTTTGGAGATCGGGATGCTGACCATTGGGCAGTGCATGCACGCTTTGTACGTGTCACTTAGAAAGCTCTTTGTTGCACCCGTGGACTTAACTTCTCTCGGCGTCTTGTAGATGTTAACTTAGCGTATCCGGACTTAAGTGGGTAAAAAGCTGCAATGATTCCTACGCATTTTAAAATTATGGCTTCATTTGATCGTAATCGAAAAGTTGAATATTTTTGCTTTCACTCCTATCAAATCTCTATAACAAAGATCATAGTTTTGTTTGTTTGTGTATGTATCTGTTCCGCAGTGGGAATCTCGATAATCTTTATTCTATTCAAATCTGCATTGGGAATTTCGATAGTCTTTATTCTATTGAAATCCGCAGTTGGAATCTCGATAATCTTAATTCTTTTGTTTGTTGGAGTGTACCCACGGGGAATCTCGATACTATTAATTCTTTAGTTTGTTTGTGTTTCTTTCAAACTGAATTGTCTATATAAGTAATGATTCGAACTGTCTTTTCAACAAAGATGCTCACTACTAATGCCATCATGTGTTTTTCCAGTCACAATATTTTCATGCAAACGGGATCTAAGCCTCTATGTCTTTTAACCCTGGATCTAACTAAATCTAATGAAAGTTTGAGCGACTGCTATTGGAAATCGCAGTATTTTTATGAAATCACAACAATGCTCTGTAATACCGGCCATATATGAGGGGCTGCTCTAGTATTTCTAATGTGTGTCTTTTTTTGTATGTGCTTCCAGAAACGGTGGTGCCAGTTTGTCCCCCTGCTTGTGATGTATACCGTTACGGAGGTGGTCAAGCTCAGTCAGGGGATTCGGCGGCACTTGGTTCCGTATATCAGTTCGGTTTAGCGCCATCCACCACGTGTAATGTGTTTTTGGTGCTTGTATCATTGGTATTGACATTCTATGGTACAGTTTAGGAATATCAGTTAACTTGTGCCTTTACAAGTACTGTACAGATCTGCTGTATATACATCTATTTTAGTAGGGCATTTGGATAATTACCATTTCATCAGAGTTTAGTTCATATCTGTACTGAATTTGGTACTCAGTACTAAGAACCTTACATATTCGCTGTCTTTTATAAAATTTTATTTTAACGTGGTTGAACTTAATATTTTTTACCTAAGATCTGATATAGATATCTGCGGCCTGTCTACCGTGATGTTTTGGATTATATTGTAGTAATATAGTTTGCAAAATTTGTTGAGACTTGAACGACTTAAAGCATCATTTTGGTAGAGTAGGATTATTTCAACATTTACTGCGCTGCCCCATTTTTTTTTTTAACTAGCAGTAAAAAAACACGAATGTGAATATTAGTTTAAAAGTTTACATAATGTTAGAAACGGTTTTTCCTGTGTGTATCACTTGTATGTTTGTTATGTTGTGCAGTGCATTTGCCCAAACAGAAAATCTCTGATAACTATTTTTATACGCAAACTTTGTCTTTGCTAGTTGCAATGCCATCCATACCACAAAACACTTTAATTGCTTCTGGCTGAAGACTGTTCGACACTAATACCCAAGTATAAGTATTGAAAGGACAGCAGTTAATGTTGGTCAAACAGCTTTTTTTCCCAATAATTTCATCAAAACTATTGGAAATGACCTTTTTACATTCAAAGTACCATTCAAACTGGAACTAATCTCACGCTAAACCTTTTTCGTGCAGACTTATGGTGTGGCCCCTTGCAACCTTTATTTGAACTAGGTAATAAAACTGGTGCGTTTGTGTGTAGATTTATCGGCGGTGTGAATTTTAACATTGTTGCCAACGTCATTTACATTCCTGTAAACCATTTGATCATCTCTTCATGCATAATCCAATAATTTTCCTTAGTGTGTTACCAAATATACACCGAGCTAACGCCCGACACCATTTTGCAGTATTTATGGAGGAATAGGAGAAGAATACGGGCTCCTTCGTGACTCCCTCCCGATTGCGCAAAGCAACGCACTGTAACTTGTGTAAAGACTACTCCGCCTATGCGGGAACAAACGAAGGCGGTGATTGACACCAAAGAGAGCAAGTTTCAACAATTTATGATGGCCAAACTAAGCCTTTGCCCCAAAAACGGCATGGGGAGAAGTTGTTAGCGGGTTATTTGGGATACCTCTACCACAACGAGAAGTTTACCGGGAGGAGTCTGTTTTGGGAGAATGCTTCCGTTATGGAAGGAAGTTAATCGTTACTTCCTTGAGTACTAGGAAGTAACTTGTCAGGTTGAGTGCAAGGTTCACTTTGCTTAAAAACAAATAGGAAAGGGGGAGGAACGTCAACACAAGCCTAAGGCAAAGTGTAAAATTTAGAAATGTGGACTTGGGTATTAACTCGGTGTACATTAGGCCTATGGGCCAAAGTAATATTGTAGTGCTCATATTAAAGCAATTAATCTTTCCCATTTGGGAAATGTACCAAGGTGAGTCGGAACAGGCTGTTAATCTTGTTCCACGTAGGGGTTATTACATGCTAGGTCAAATGGAACGAAATTTAAATACGAAAAAGGACTGCAATAATGAGGGGAATACCTAAAATATATTTATTATCTGCGTAGTCAACTCTTCAGTAAGGGTAATGTAATTTTCTACAGATGAATACAAATTGATCAAGGTTTAGAATAAATTCTTAAGTAAAATTTTAAAATTAATACCCTGTAGTGTAACAGAATGATAAGTAACGAGGCCACAATTTTATCGGCAGTTAATGAGCAATAAGGTGTCTATAAGCTGCATTCCATTTTGTGTGATAATGAATTTTGAGAGGTTTTTTTCCTGCCCATTTTCGTGTTTGCGTAGTGAGATTACTTAACAATATACTACGTGTGTTGTTGAATCTCAACTCCACTTAAGTGGCTATTTAGTACGTAGTCCTATTGTTTACGGTTAAATGAAATGAGCTACGTAAACATTTTCAATGTAGATTATTATTTTTCTCGTACTGGCAATAATATGTGTTCGTTGTGGATGTTAATCTAATTAAAAAAAAAAACACATTCACATGTTTACTTTGAAATATACAAGCCATTATAAGATGAAGCATTCCAAAGATATAACGATATCTTAGCGAATTTTCAATAGTCAATTTGTTGCTGGTGATGTTTATTCACAACCGACTATCTTCTTCTCGCTTTTCAACTGAATCTTCCTTGTCAACGAACCTTATGGTATTTGAAAACGGCGGGATTTTGTGGCCATGAAAAACAGCCATTTTCGAATACAACAAGGGTAGTTGATGAGGAAGATTCGGTTTAAAAAGCGTGCAGAAGGTAGTCTGCTGTGAATAAACATCACCAGCAAGAAATTGACTGGAAATTTCGCTAAGATCTCGTATCTCTGTACTTTTGGAATTTCCATACTTACGCTTTGTTTTATAATGTTGTTCTCATGGTTTCATTTGAAATGATCGCAAGTGATAGTCTGAGATTATAGGTTTAATGATTTACAGATGGTAGCAGTTTTAGCTTAGGTTTGTCTGTTGTAAAAACCGACGGACTCTAGTTTATAGTTATAATTTTGTACACTTTTTAGCACTTTTTCTGGTAACACTTTCAATCCGTCCAGCTTAAAAAAAGCGAAAATACGTATAAACGTGTATTTTTAATCATTGTACATTTTTAAATCAAACATTTTTGTTTTTGAATAAAACTATTTTGGATTATTTAAAATGAATGCGGTGGATTCATAGCCATTATTACTGTTATTTTGCAGGGGACGCGAAATTGTGCCGACACGGAGTCACGTTAACTTCAAATACCGACTCCTGTGTTGGACCCGGAGTAATTCCGGATTCGTAATTTACTTTAAAAGTGCCTGAAACAATCCAGAATTATAGTAACACGGAGTTACCCTAACTCTTGTCTAATATGACAATGATATGGTCTGATATGTGTAGCCGGAGTGAGCACGGTAGCGCGAGCGAGGCAGGTATGTTATTTATAGTAATTCCGGTTCCCTGTTTTCAGAAAAAAATCAAGGGTGACGGTAACTCCGTGTTACCACAATTTCGAATTATTTCAGACACTTTTAAAGCAAATTACTTCCGGGCCCAACACAGGGGTCAGTATTTAAGAAAATACCGGAATTACGTGACTCCGTGTCGATACAATTCTGGCGCTCCATTTTGCATACCAAAGTTTATTACTGTAGCTGAAGTGGATTCCGAGTTACAGAGGTGGGACCGAGTTTTGGGGACCACCTTCGAAGAGCCGCAGTGCCCTTACGGATCATTTCTGGACACTTGTTTATAGGACCCATTTATTTTTCCTTTGTATCATAGAATCCACCCTTTTAGTTTGTATGTAGGTGTTAGAACCCACTACACGTATATGTAAGGCTCGGCCGATACCAACTTTGACCGATGCGATCCGATACCGGTCCGATGCTACGTCACCGATTCGTCAATGCATTACTTCCAGTTAAGTTAATGTTTCTTCCATATTCAAAAACAAAATTGATGAAAAATTCTGAATCTCAAAGCTCTATGAGCTAGCATTTGCAGTAAAGTGTGTTTTTTGGAACACGTTTTTGTTTTTTGTTAAATAATTTGAGAACGACTAAAGCTATCGCTCTAAAATTAGTACCTTTGGAAAGCTCTCGATAAAAAGGTTAAAATGGTGTATTAGAACATCAAAGCGGACAATTTTTGGCGAAAATATCGCAAAAACCGATATTTGACCATAACAGTTAGCCGATACCGATCCCAATATCGGTCTCGGCCGAGCCTTAGTAAGGCCACAGGAAAAAGTTTGCTTTGGGGGAATTTCTCACTTGCCAGGTCACCAAGCCCATTTTATTTTTAATATTTGGTTGTAAAAGGGGTTAAATGCATTTCCTTCCCTAATTGAAACTTTCAGGAATTTTTCGTGAGCTTCTTGTTGCAACTTTTGGGATGATTATTGAGTTTGCTGAATAAATTAAAAACAATTTAAACCGTCGACTTGAGAGTGGCACCATTTAAAAGCTCTAGAAAAATCTTACATAAAGATTTGTTTTAAGCAGAAGAATTTTTGGCGAAATTATCAAAAATTTTCAAGGCCAGTAGCACACTATGTCAAAAGGTAAATTTATGATTTTACTGGCATGACGATCTACTACAGTAGAATCTCGATATAACGAACCTGCGAATCAGGAACTTTTCCCTATAAAGAACGCTTCTGAACAATTTGGTAAGCCACCTTCTGTACATATGCTGAAAACACCTCTGTATGTTGAACAACTCCATTTAAAGAACCCTTTTTTAAGTGCTGTAAAGGTCTTTTCACAAAATTCACATACTAAAACCAAGATAAATACAGATGCAAACCTATTTACGTTGCCTTTTGGACTTCGATGTCCGACTGCTTGCCCAGGAAATTGAACCCACGACCGTGTCACTATGGCTCAGCGGTAGGATCTCGACCTTTAATTTCAAAGGTTGTGGGTTCGATTCCCCGCTGTAGGCAGTCTGACATACAAGTCCAAAAGGCAAAGTAAATATGTTTGCATCTGTATTTATGTGACTCTTGTTGAGCCGTCGGCTTTCCGTCCTACTAAAAACCATCCTTATAGGGAACTAATTTACAAAACATCATGTCGACCAAGAAATCAACGAATTTACCAGAACCAGAACCCAAAATTGAAACTCTTTCAGAAAACGATGTAAAACTATGGTTTACGCATTCTGTCCTCGCAGTACAATATCAGAAATCAGAAATTGGTATGGTTCAAGTTTATTTGCTAAGTTTGGAACTTTGAATTCATTTCACTCACAGTTTGCCGCAAAGGAACCTTTTGTATTAAGAACTCTCTGTATAAAGGACCATTTTTTGGCACACTAGGTTGTTTGTTATACAGAGAGACTACTGTACCTTTCTCAGACAAGTAACAGGAACTGGAACAGCAAAATTACATGTATGTATATTTAAAAAAAAAACTACCAGTCCACTCTCACACGTCATGCGGTGACTGTGCTGCCACCTCTCTACTGGTATCACAGCCGGGCTTGGGCTTGATGAACAATCTTTATTTATCTGTTAAGAGGACGGGTGCAACGATCTTAGCGATACAAGGGAAAGCAGGCTCTTGGAGATTCATCAAAGGAATTCCAATGGCTTTGAAATGGTATCTGGCACTTGTTTCTCGTGTTGGACTTTAACAGCTTTTTGAGGCAGTCCAGTTAATGTTGTGCTTGGATTTGGTAGCGTGGCTGTTCATGGTAGGAGTGTGGAGTAGAATAATTTTAATTCGAGTTGAGCTGAGCAGAGTTGTAACAGAAAAATAGAATATCGAACCGAGTTCGAGTATTTGGTTGACACACTTATTTTGCAAGTATCTTTTTTATCAAGGACCATGCTAGTGGTCCGCTCGCTAAGTTCAATAATTGTCACACTTCATTGTAACTTCATTGTAAGAAAATCATTATTTAACTCCTGTATTGTTGTTGCATGGCCACTAGTTTTGGTACTTTATCTGAAGCCAGAGTTGAGTGTATTTCACGATGAGGATAAATACCTATGCGGCGAAACAGCTTGAAAATTGTTGGAAATGGTTGGTCTTTGTGCCCTGACAAGCAATAGTTGTATTTCAATCAAGTGCACAAACTGTATCAAGGTGATAAAAGTGCGTGAAGATCGTTGATTTCAGCTGACTACCGACTAATTCCGCTCATATAAAACAAATTATGCGACATACGAATTAAATTTGGTATTCAGCACTCTTTTAAAACTCAAATACGTGCCTTTTAAGGTTTGATGTTTGGGTAAGCATTAACTAAAAAGATTGCAATAATTTGTAAGCCATTTTCTGTATGTTGGGAAAATGCCACCAGTGATCAAAAGAAGCATTATTCGTTATTAGTGTTAACGAGTAACAATGCAAACGGACTACCAGAAATAATCGGCAACACAACATTGTTAAAAAAATGTACGCGCATGCATGCATGGCTTCGAGCCACTATGCTTTTAATAAATCCACAGTCCGCGCTACTTATTGTTGAAGGTTGAATGGAAATCAACAAACGCTTTAATTTATATGATTGAAGTCCTCATTCCAGCGAAACTAAAAAAAATTAATATCTTTGTTCGTATTCAATATTTTTCGACCAAACTTGACCAATAGTAGATAAATGGGCAGTGGCAAAAATAAGACGCCACACACAAAAAAAACTACAAAAGAATTGATATCTAAAACAAAACGCACAAGGGTGAAAGAAACCGCCAAGTTTCAGCAAATCAAAGTAGTGATATCGGAGCCAAAAAGGCTGCCACCAAGTTACTACATTAGTTGCCAAGCTAATCCCACCGACTATTACCTCACACGTTAAATCAAAAACTTGACCATTGCTACTGATAGTAGCAATGGTCAGGTTTTTGATTTAACTTTTGATTAGGGATGTGCGATACTCGAAAAATTCGAGCCGAGCCGAGTATGAAACTTGTACTCGAACTCGGCTCGCTGCTCGCGTCCGTACTCGAAAAACTCGAATCCAGAAAAAATGTGATAACTTCGTCAATTTTTGACCGATTTTGACATTCCAATATACCAAATCAATCGTCTCGACGAGAGCTTTGCAATGGTGCAGATTAAAAGTCAATAGCTCAAACCATTTTCAAGTTTTATCCTTAAAACTGGAAAACCATGACCCACACAGTCTACTAAGCACCATCGTTGTTCCGATTATCTTGACAAGTTAAAGGTTAACTTGCAAACAAAATATTTCCATCAAATACTCGAACTCGGCTCGATACTCGATTCTTCTGTTGCAAACTCGGCTCGGCTCGACTCGAATTAAAATTCTTCTACTCGCACATCCCTACTTTTGATCTAATACTCGGTGGGATTAGCTTGGGATATCAGAACCAAAAAGGCTGCCACCAAGTTACTACATTAGTCGACAAGCTAATCCCACTGACTATTACCTCACACGTTAAATCAAAAATTTGGCGGTTTTTGATTTAACCTTTGATCTAATACTCGGTGGGATTAGCTTGGCAACTAATGTAGTAACTTGGTGGCAGCCTTTTTGGTTCTGATAGCACTACTTTGATTAGCTGAAACTTGGCGGGTTCTTTCACCCTTGTGGGTTTTTTTTTAGATTTGTAATAACAACTAGGATGTTGTTTAAAGTATTGTGTTAGTCAATGTCTACAACTAGTTTTCCAGTTTTTAGGACATAACTTTAAAATGGTTTGAGCTAGTGGCTTGTAATTTTCACTCCTGGAAAGCTCTCGTCGAGACGATGAATTTGGTATATTTGAACGTCAAAATCGGTCAAAAATTGGCGAAGTTATCACATTTTCACCGTATTCAAGTTTTCCGTGTATGGATACAAGCGACGAGCCGCGTTCGAGTATACGTTCCATACTCGGTTCGGCTATTTTTCGAGTATCGCACATCCCTAGTTCATGGAGACGTGAACACAGTTGTGACACGATGTGTGAGAGTAGACTGGCAAATATACGTAGTCCGTTACATGTAATCTTGCTAGTCTAGCTCCTGTTGCACTTGCCTGAAGAAGGTAGTAGGTTGTTACAGAGGAGTTTGCAATTTCACTATTTCAATATAAACTAATTTGTAGCAAGTCATAAAGTCTTAAAAGTACAGGCCATGTATCATGCCATGGTTAAGCCCAACACAATACGTACACACAAATTTCAAATTTATAAAACTAAAAACTTGGAACAGGTTATCATTACCCTGCGACTGCAGATTCGAAGTGAGAATTAGTGAAATTTCACTTCATTTATATGCTGGTGCGTCTGGATTATTGCATGGGTTATTGGGTTTAGATTGGGTAGAGGGGAGGGGTGTTGTGTTGCTAACCTTTTCCGCTCAGGGAAGCTTTGGTTTTGTTTTAATGTCTTGGTTTTAAAAATTTGAAATGTGTTTGTGTATTTGTGTTGGCCTTGAACATGGCATGATATGTCTGTTATACTTTTAAACTTCTTTGCACATGAAAACGGGATGCTGCAATCCACGCAACGTTGTGTTTTTTAATGTATATTTGGGCACTTTTAAGTTTTATGGCTTTTTTTTTAAGACTTGCTATCTTTGGTGCTTTTAATTACTAATACGTAGTAGCAAACTGTTTCCTTTTATGTGACTTTGCATACATACTCTTTTCTTAGCAAGTAAGAGAGCAACAATTTTTATTTCATAGCCTTAGTGTTTTGGTGCAGTTTAGCATCCAAAAACTCTAAAAAGAGACGCCTTTTCCTTGTGTTATGTTTGAAAAAAACCAACATAACCTTTAGAAAGATAGTTTTAATAAATATGGTACTTTTATTCTGAAAAGTGTAGTCGTCTACAATTGAAAGGATGTTGCAAGTTTTGCAATTTGAGCTGGTTTAAATGTCTGTGCCTGCCACTTATATAATGTAAAGTTGAATGTCATTCATCATTACTAAGTGAACTGGAACGATAAGTCTGTGAAAAAATAACAGTGGTGGTAAGTTTACTGAGTAGATGAAGTAGCTGCTGCAGGACCAGGCAGTCACGTGTATGCCGAGACGAACAGTCCCCATGATAATGGAAGTGGCGCCTCTTGAGCTGTTGCAGAACGGGCCAGATTTCGTGGGCTGATGCCAACATCTGCAGTAAATGACACTGCAAGTGGACCAGTTTACCAGCCAACCTAAAACATAAAAGGGGCATATTTTATAATAAGCACGTGGCAATAATTTTTAAAAAAAAAGTGTAGCATCAATGGAAATAAGCCTCTCAATGCAGATTTTCCATATGTAATTCCGAATGTAAAGAAAATAACAAATTCTCACACCGAATGCCACTCGTGCGTAACTCCTTTTCAGCTAATTTATTTCAATCTTTGGTTAGGAGAAATTAAATCTGGAATGGAGTTTTGTGCTAAAACATAGAAACTATCAATTTCATGGAAGCACTCGGGGTGATATAGCCAATAATTTGCTTAATAATAAAAAAAGACGAAGAGGTAAAGTTGTTCATAAGGTTTCCTAGTTTGTGTTCCTCAAGCCTTGCTTTGACGACGTTTACCAAAAATTGAACAATTCCAACGTCCTATGCACAATTTATTTACTTAGTAACCTGAATAAAAAATTTTGATGCTCGCATCTCGTCCGAGTTGTATCTTTAGGATATTAAACGTAATGATCTGGTGAATCCCTGGATGGAGTGCTTGGTGCTTGCTAAACTTGTGGATGGAGTTATTTAATTTTATTACATACCGTAAATCGCCTATTTAATGTGTAACAAAAAATGGGGAGGGGTGTTAAATCCCGTTTTCTAACCTTATTTTTTTGTTGAGTGAGGGCATTTATACTCCCATCATGGAAAATTCAGCGGTTATGCAATTATTCAGTATATGATCAGGGTTCAATCTAGTGTTAACACAATGCCTTTACTGTAAACACTCTCGTAAACTAATGATCAGGGTTCAATCTAGTGTTAACACAATGCCTTTACTGTAAACACTCTCGTAAACTACCCATTCCTCTCATTCTGAAAATTCATTGTTAAAGTGGGGAGGGGGGGGGCACAAGGGGCTTAACACTCTAGTCTACAGGTATACTGCGGAAAAGCACACCACGAGCAGTTATTAAAACCGTAAAAGTGCAAGACAATGGTTTTAATAATTGCTCACTCCGCTCGCAGGGCGCTTTCCTGCTGTACACCTATTGTGTGCCCAGCTACCACATGGGGGATATGTAAAGGTGTAAACATTTTGGGTAGAAGTTTGGCAATCTGTCTTAAGTTATCTAAATACCTCAAATATAAAAAATGCCAACTTTTGAATACCTCCGTGAGCGCGTTTTACCATCTTAACCTCTGTGAGCGCTTTTTACCTAATAATTATGCTAATTATTATGTGCCTCAAGTAAGATACCATGCTGTATCCAAATGGCCTTAGCTACGCCCGTAATGGCAGTAAAGTATTGTGATTCAGCTTGATAGAAAGAGAGCATCACCCAGTTCTACCCGTATATCTTAATTACGGATGGCACAGTAGCATTTTGAAGTTGCAAATAGTTGAAAAGTGTAGGAAAAATTGGTAGCAGTTGTTATCAGTTGCCAGCGTTGAAAATTTTTCTGATATACATAGTTATTTAGAATAATGCAATATACTTAATTGAACAGTTTTATTTAGAGAAGCCTTAAAATGCGGCCAAATACAACGATAGTTATTACATCATGGATGTTAAAATGTTGAAATTAAATACAGAAAAATTACGTACAATATGCAGGATTCGTACTGATACTGGAAAATACTTCAAAAAATTTCTACACTGGAAAATACTGAAGTATACTTAAATTTTATTTTTTATACTGGAAAATACTTGGATTGGACTAAACGAACGGTTTTCTCCTGCAATTAAAACCAATTTGTTATACATATTAAAATATTAAAATGCTCTATTCCAAATTTGAATCCGAATTTAGGGCTTCACCAAGTACGATGACTTCTGTCTTACTACAGTTTTCCTCTCCACCACAATTTTGCAGAGTACGATGCAGACCAGTCCGGAAGACTTGAACGTTCAAAGTCCGCACTAACACATCTTTCCACGTTTATTTTTTTTACGGCAAGTTGGACTTATCCAGCTGAAACACTGAAAATGGAGGAGCAACCTCCAATAGCACAGGCAGCAGTCTCACAAATTCCATCTTCTACCCAAATTTCAGAGGGTCAGGAAGAGAAGAGTAGAGTACAAAGTCCCACTATCAACCTTACTTGAGCCCCTAGCTGTGGTGATCTTCGCAATGCAAGAAAGTACATCGGTATCCTGTGAGTAAATATGGACATCAAACACGGCACTAGCAAGGTTTGTAGATGTAGAATCATAAGCGTGCCTGCTGCTCCTTGTGTGCTAACAGCTGTTGTGACATTAATAGGACGATAAGTCAGAATAGACTTTGCGTGTCTGGGCAAAAACAGGACTTCATGCTTGATGGGAGTTGAATTTTCTACTTTGTCGGCTAGGGATAGTTTTCCTTTGCATTTGCGCATTTCCCGTCATAGTTCTTTAGTGCAATTGTCAAACACAACATACACTTGTTCAATTCAAATACCGATGGAACGGATGATTTACTTCGGTTTTCGTTCATTATCACTTACTTCTTTTTAACGCAGTACCAAAACGCACTTTTGGTACTGCGTTAAAAAGAAGTAAGTGATAATACACTTGTTCATATGAACTAACTACCTCTGCAACATCTTTCGAAATCTTCATGCTAATGTAATCCTTTAACGTCTTCACAGCCCTTAGTTCCTGCAGAAGAACCACCATGTCACTCACAAGACCTCGTTTTCCTTGCATGTCAATTATCTGTTGTGGCTGGTATGATTGGTCTTCCTGTACAGCACTGTCAACTGCGACATTTTCTGATCTGCTCACGATAAAATCGCTCTAAAAGAAGTGATCGGAATCCATGAATTCTCCAATCACTGCACAGTTCTCATGAAGGCAGCTGGATCAATTCATCCAACAAAGGACAAAACCAAAGTTATACACATGCTGGAAGACCTTGTGGCAATTGACAGTGCTATACATGTACAGGAAGAACAATCGAACCAGCAACTACAGGTAATTGGCATGCGCGGAAAACGAAGTTTTGTGATGTCGGGATGGCTCTTGCAGGAACTAATGGCCGTGAATACGTTCAAATCTTGCAACCAAAGGTAGTTGATATGAACAAGTGCATGTAGTGTTTGTTCACATTTACGCCAACGAACGATAACTAAAAGAAGGCACAAGGTAAATGAACGGAGGCAGAGAAAATCTTGCCAGAGCTAGAGCTTACATACTTACATCCTTGCTGGCATGCCAGTGAAGTTCGTTCTATGTGCTAGGTCATCTGGGGCACATCATCTGTGAGGATCTGCGAGATGATGCTGATATGCGCCGCAGTGTTGTGCATTGCAGAGAACACGCTTAAAGTGAAATTTGTTGCATGCTACAGATTTGTGAAGAACCGCTTGCTGAAAGCCTGCTGTGCCAATCTGTACACATGTAACTTGTGGATTGAATATCAGAAGGCTAGCATGAACAGGCTTTGTGTGTCTGCTTTAATAACGCTGTGAGATGGGTCCATGGTCGACCAACTTGGTCTAGCGTCAGCCAACTACTGGTAGAAAACAATCTTTTGTTGGCCGCTGCTATCAGGAGGAAGGCAATTTGGGGATTCTGCTTAGGGATCCTGGCATCTACCAACACTCTCGTCCACATAGTCACTCACTTTGCCAGTTAAAGAGGAGGTACCATGATGTGTGGCATTCGGTGTTGTATGGTGACACTATGTGGTTGACAGCTTGCGCCAGCTTTTTTTTATGTGGCATAGGCTACTAACCTACTTTTGTAGTTGTTTGTATGGACCATTTGTTGATATTCAACTCCCAACAAAGCAAAGTTCTTTGTCCAGAAATGAAACAAGGACTCACTCGCACTGTATTTGGTACAAAAATTCGAAAGTATCCCTGCTGTGTTTGATATTGCCACCATCACGCGTCTAACTGTTCTAACAGAGTCTGTTGTAACTAACCATCCTCCTAATGTCACCGTAACTGTTAGCACAGAAGAACATGCAGACATGCATATGATTCTACATGCACAAGAACATGCTAGTGCTGGGTTTGATGTCCATATCTACTCACCGGATACCGACATAATGCTTGCATTGAGAAGATCACAGCAGCTAGGGGCTCAAAAAAGGTTGATAATGGAAACTTCTCAAAGTAGACTAGAGATAATGCTTCAACCAATTTCCAAAAAACTCAGAAAGTGCATGTTTTAATCCGGGGCGATACTACGGGACACTTAGACAAGGCGAGGGCAAGAAGACTGTTCTCGTTGTTGCATTTCC
The DNA here is from genome assembly GCA_023313725.1 of Lithobius niger. Taxonomy (NCBI): domain Eukaryota; kingdom Metazoa; phylum Arthropoda; class Chilopoda; order Lithobiomorpha; family Lithobiidae; genus Lithobius; species Lithobius niger. The sequence goes on from JAHWFP010064737.1 coordinate 48,230, forward strand.
TGATGTTGTAGCTGTGTGCTTAGGACTAGATGAAAGAGAGGAGCCATCAGATGACTTCTTGAAAGGGTGCAAAAATTGCTGCCCTCACTATTCAGTAGCAAGGGAAAAATTATACCACTTGCACAGGACTTGCAAAAATATAAGTCAAACCAAGGCGTGGAGAGACTGTCTTCTACTTCAGGTGCTTGGAAACAAACAAAAACGATGAGCCCGTGTATAAGCCAGCGCCTACCATCAAGACAATGTAAACCACCAATGTATTCATGACCCTCTGAAATTCGGGTGGAAGATGGAATCTGGGATGCTGCTGCCTGTGATGTTGGACGTTGTTCCTGCTCAACTTTCAGTGTTTCAGCTGGTTAAGCACAACTGTGATGCAAAAATTAACGTGGATAAATCCTGCACATGCTAGTCTCCCGGACTGGTCTGCATCGGACTCTGCTATTGTGACGTAGAAACAACCTGTAGCAACACAGAAGCAGTCGTAATTAGTGAGAGCTTAAGATTCAGAAAGTAGCATCAGTTTTGTGTATTTTATTTTTCAACATTTTAACATAAATGGTGTAATTAATAACTAGCATCATATTTAGGCTTCTGTAAATAAAAAAAATTGTTCATTTAAGTACACTGCATCATTCTAAACAACTACGCATATCAGTAAAATGTTATACAACAGTCAAAAAATTGCTTAAACTCAGTAAAAACAAATACTATTAATAAAAACAAAAACAAACTATTAAATTTACCGGACATATTCCCGACCAGCATGTGCCTGCCTACTTTCACACTGTACTTTGTTCACTATCTCGCAATTTTCGATTGCTTCCAGCAATCTTCTCCAGGATCTTTCCTTGTTTACATCTCCACTGTCTGTAGTTTTGCCGATCTGATACGTAACCGCCACTGTGCATAGCCTCTGGTTTCGGTAAGGCCGTTCCTCTTCTCTCAGCGCTCTCCAGTCATGAGGCTGATCGTCGTCTAGGAGTTTCCACTTAGTGTCCAGTTTATTCCTAAGAGCTTTCCCTACAGGGTTAAGTGACATTGGGACTCGTAGGGCCTTGTTGATTCATGAGGGGCACTTGTTTTCGTTCATGCAATTTGCTACAGACTCGAGGCACCTCAGGGGGTTGCTCCATTTTGAATTTGACTTAATAAGCGTCTCTGCTTTATTCCACATGATTTCGTGCTTAGTGTCCGTGCAATGGACTGTAATGCCGTTGTCATTAGCTTCATTTCATACGCACCCCATATCTTGTGTCAATCCCTTTCGCACTATTTCTGGTCTCTCCAATGAATACAGCATTAGAGTCTTTGCACGTAACTCGATAAACAGCTTCTCTGGTGTTCACAACTTTTGCTAGATTCTCTAGATTTGCTCATCTCTGGATTTTTGGCTCATTCTAGTTTATAGTGCTGATTTTGAGTCTGGTTTTTTGTTTTTTTTTGTTGGTCATATTGTCCTCTTGCATCCAGCTTTCTAGTTGACTTTTTTGCCGTATTGTAGCTCGTTTGGAAGATAGCACGAGGATGACCTTGAAATATCAATTCAAGGTCATACCTTTTTTCTACTTTAAATGTCCCCATCACACCCATCATTGCATTTATATCATTATTATTCTCTTCATTAGCCATTCACAGGATATCGGCTCGTAACACTTTAGTTGCCTCACTGTATATTCCCTTCGCACATATTTTTAGTGATCGACATAGGAAGTCTTAAACTTGATAAATTACATACACCCCAAAAAAATGCTGTGAATACAAACACCATTAGTTTACAGACCATGAGTTTACACTTTCAGTTGCCATAAATCACCCCCCCCCCCCCAAAAAAAAAAATCCAGATGTATGGGGTTTGAGAACACTCAACAGGTGCACACGTACTTGCGGTTGGGCTTAAAATGCTTGGGGGACCAGACCTACCCTGACAGCAAGTTTCACGTCTCCACATTGCCAGTTTTTGAGTTACCAAAAATTTTTTTTTTATTAAACGGCTGTATCAAAATCATATTAGTGTGGTATTGGATGTGATTTTTAGAAATATCACACTACTCTTTTCTTACCTTTGAAATTGTTCCACTGGCCCATGGGTATGGTTGGTACATACAACCAAGGATGTGTCATATTCATGAGCCATGAAATAAAGGTGAGCTGTGAGGTAGAGCAAGACTTTGTAGCTTGTAAGTAATGACAACTCATCCTAAATCAAGAATACAATAAAGAGAACTTTATGAATGCATGAGTGATTTTGCCATTAATGTTACTTGCATTGTTACTTGCCTCCAAATCCATGATATCTGCACTCAGGGGCAGCGTTTCAAGTAACAGCCCATTGCATTCTGCGAGATTCTACAAAGAAAAAATAATCATAATATTTATGCCGTTTTAGCCGAGTGATACATCTCTTAATTGAGGCGAAGCCAGCACAAACAGTCATAACCCATCTTCATTTAAATGTGCGTGTCACTTGACTTTAACCTATGGTCAGGTAATCTAGAGAACTAATTTTAACATTGCATTCTGGTTCCATGATGAGAAGGTAATGAAAGAGGCAGTTTATTACTAGTAGTTCAAAGCATTACTCATGTACACATGTGTGTGAGTTAACTCTTCAGTAAGCTGGACTTTACGAGCTTTAGGCTATTGCACTGCAGACTAGCTGCTATCATACGTAGAGGGCACCAATATAGGTGACGCGATTTTATGGTCTTGTATAAATAAGTATATATACTCTTGTAAATAACTTAAAATGGATGATGGTCACGTTTTATTTTCGTCTGCCGGATATTGTAAGTTGTCGTCGCAATTACAATAAGAATTACGAACTCTGCTATGCTGCTAATATAGCTTACAAGTATGCACATAAAGTAACAATATGCACTTTTTGGTTGTGCCGTAGTGAAAGACAAACGATGGGCATAGTGCAACAACAAAATTGGAGATGTGGTTTTCACAAACTTTCTAATTTAGTTTTGTATAACAATGGAATGCACAGAAAGTAGTGTATCAAGACTAGCTGTTGCAATAAACGGGCAATTGGCTGACCTTCGCTATTCCTCTTGCTCTTCCGATTTGTTGGTTAGTCAATCTGATTTACCTCATTAAAAAAATTGCCATATCGACTTGAAATTGATGTATGGATGGATAATGACCCGAGAATCGGACTGTATGAAGACATTTTTTTAAGATATTAGTTTTTGGGTAAAAAGATAGAAACAAAACCCACAAGGGTGAAAGAACTCATCAAGTTTCAGCCAATCAGAGCAGTGATATCAGAACTAGAATGGCTGCCACCAAGTTGCTAGTTGGTGTACCAATTAAGCCTAATCAAAAAGTATTCCCCTTAGATAGTAGTAATATAACCCCCCCCCCCACCCACCAACGAACAACCACTAAGCTAATCCCACCTATTATTAGATCACAGGTTAAATGAAAACCTGACCATTGCGACAATCCGTACCAATGGTTAAGTTTTTCATTTAACGTTTGAAGTAATAGTTGGTGGGATTAGCTTAGCGGTTGTTCGTTGGTGAGGGTGATGTTGCTACTTTCTAAAGGAAACATTTTTCGTTATGTTTGGTATACCTAGTAGCAACTTGGTAGCAGCCATTTTTGTTCTGATATCACTACTTTGATTGGCTGAAACTGGATGGTTCTTTCACCCTTGTGGGTTTTGTTTCTGATATCACTTATTTTGTATTTTTTTTTAATTTTGGTACAACTTATTGCCAGTGCCCAGTTAGCGGTTTAATCAGATTTTTTTTGAGGGGGGGGGGGTTTACAATGACATCAATACTTTCTTAGGGCAACACGTTTCGGTCAACACATGGGTTAGGCTTGTAACAATTTAACTGATGTCACTGCTTTCACCGTGCTGAAACTTGGCGGGTTGTTTCATCTTTGTGGGCTTTGTTTGTTTAGTTCTGATATCACATCTTTTGTATTTTTTGTTTGCATCTTATTTTTACCAATGCCTAGTCCCAGAAGCAGAACTCTATTCAACTGTCTGCGGTTTTGTGCTTGTTAGGGCACTAAATTATGTGTCGCAGACACTTACAGGAAATTCTGCCACCAGGAACTTAGCCGAGTCAGTATTTTACCCAGATTATCAGGGAATTGACAAATATGGTAAAGTCATTAAAACGAATATAAATATAAATTTAGAATAAACTTCTATTTGCAAAGTCTTATTTCCTAGTTACTTACACCAAAAAAGCAAAGAAAGAAAAAAATTTTATATCACCATGGAAAGACGTAGCTGTTCGGCTTGTATTTTGGCGAGCCACGCTGTATGTAGTAATTCTGCACGCAAGGCATCTGGCTCTGCTAGATTGAGATCATTCATTTGGCCAATATGAGAAGAGCCGCAGGGATTTAGTAGTTGTTCAAGAAAGGCAAATCGAGCCAATGATGTTGGACACCCAGAAGCTTGCAAACATCGGACGGATGCACATGCACATGCGCCAAGGATACCTGTTGGCAAAAAAAAAACATCAGACTGGGAGGCATTTTAAGTCCAGTGTGTATATTTGGATTGGGGGGGGGGGGGATGAGTCTTTCCGTTAAACAGAACGTGTTTTAACCCGTTCCTGAGGATTAACCAATAAAATTTAACCATGAATCTAGCCGTAGTAAACATTAATCGAGGCAATGTATGGCCAAAAAAGGCATAAGCAATACTGAATTAAAAACATAAATTTACCGGCCTCCATGGAATTTGTTTCTTTTGCTAAGGAAAATATACTATATCTGTTAACTTTTGCATTCATTGATCCAATGGATGTGCCTCCTTGGAGGTTTATTGGTGCCTTGTAGCTGCCGGCGTCATAACCCAACTGCGCATCTCTCCTCTATAAAAGTGCATTCGTGCCGCATTCGGCCATTATGTTTCCCCTGAATTTTGTCAGGCGGTGACTCGAGAGGGAATGTAGGGTGGGTCAGTGTAGTATATTTTCCTTAGCAATGGAAACGAATTTCAGCCGGCCTTCATGGGGGGGCTGGCAAATTTACTTTTCTTGTTGCTGGAAAATATACTATACCTGTTTTTTTTTTGCATTAACAGACCCAGACCTCGTCAAAGTTTGGTGGCGGGCACCGCCTTGACGGGCACTCTAGGGTTACGAACCAGCTCTTCCCCCAAAAGAGTTTCACAAACTTCACACTTTCCCAGAAAACAGAGGATCTTGTTCATCGTGGATCTTGTTTCGTCAAATTTGGTGGCCTGAAATGGGCTGTTTGTTTAGAGATGAGCTTCTTGCTTCCATCTTGACTGGACTTGCTTCAGTTTCTTAGTCCTTAAGGGTGGGGGATTGGATCACACATCTGATTGTGACCATGGGGCCAGACAATGTGGTGGTAACTGGCTTGCTTCGTCATCTCCGAAAGTCATGGGATGTGAAGACGGAGCTGTTCCGCCATGATGCTGGTGCTTGGATGTCTGAAACTGGAATGGAGTTGTGTAGTGTCTCAGAAGTGGAGACTGGCCATCACTCTGATGCTGTTGTCACTTGTACTGATGTTGGAGACTGTATCGTTCAATGAGCTATCGTTGCCGCAGAGATTTCACCAAAGTTTCTTGCGATGGGGAGAAAGGGTTGATTTCTTCCATTGCGTTGATTAGCGTTGTCGGTTCTTGAGACCTAGTGACGGAGTGCTCGTGCAGGGCAGTGGTGTCTTTCTGGTTTATATGACCTACGATGTGTGTGAGCGCTAGAATTGTTATAGGTTTTGACAATTCACAGGGACGTTGTGTCTTTGCCCGGAAATTGGCTCTTGGGGTTAAGGTTACAGAGGTGAGATCTGGTGCGACAACATAGTAAGCCGGATTGGCTGATGATGCTTGGATTTCGTTGCACCGAAGGCATGTGACTAGAGTCACTAGAAAGACGGTTTTTCTGGTGAGGATGTCTATGGGCTGTTTTGTAGCGGTTCATAAGGCTCTGTTATGAATGCTGCAAGACGATGGAAAGGTTCCAGTCTTGGAAGGATGGTCCTGTGGCTGGTCGTTCCATCTCAAAGGGTTTGATTAGAGATGAGATTCCGTAGTCTTCGAGGAGGTTTGAGCTTCCTGCTGTATTGAAGACTGTGTTCAGGGCCGACCAGTCGACCAGGATCGTGGAGCATTTGAGTCGTTCGTTGAAGAGAGTGTTCAATTTTAGAAGGTCGGCAATGGGGGAATTGAACGGATCGACTTTCCATTTGTTACATCAACGAAACTTTCTTGACCAGTGGTTGTCGTCAATTCTGTTTGTTAATGTTCGAATGGCTTTGGTTGCCTACTCCTCATGAATGCTTGCCATTTGAGGAGTTTAATGATTGCCGCTACCCATGAAGGTGTCGATTGTTGGAATTTGGATGAAGGTTGGTTCCGTTTTGTTGAACAGAAGATCCTGCATCAGAGGAAGGCTTTTGGAGCGTCTATGATGAGTTTTAGAAATTAGCATGCTGCAGCTGGCTAATTTGGTGCAATCGGCCTCCTGACTGCAAGACTTTTCCAGGACTTGAGGAAGCAGCTTGAACGGGGGGGTTTGGCATAAAGATTTTCGTTGAAAATCCTATAGGTTAGGTTTTCAACAATCAATTATCAAAGATTTTCGTATGGAAAGGTTCAAGCATCAACTGCTGTTGTATTTTTGTCCAGGACTGGACTGATGGATTGGGGAAGTCTGGCATTGTGCATCGTGGATTTTATTAACGTCCAATCTCCTATTGGAGGTTTCACCCGAGGGAGAGGATCTGCAATCACATTCATGATCCCTGGGATGTGGAGTGGCAGGGCTGTAGTTTTGAGTTGAATGCAGATATGGAAGATTGACGAGTTATCTCAGAGTTTGCGGAATCTCGTTCCTACTTCTTTCCAGATGTGAGCAACTGCTGTTGTGTTGACTGCCTGGACTTATACAACCTTTCGTTTGAATTTTCTTGAAACTGAAGAAGGGCATTGAGGACTGCTTTGAGTTCCAGGATGTTGATATGATCGTGGTCCTAATTGGTCCAAGTTTCTGATGTTTGATGTTGTCCTATCTTGGCTCCCCATCCCCCCAGTGAGGCATCGGACAATGGGAGGAGGTCGGGGTGAGGTACGTGAAGTGGAACCGTTTGTGAGAGTGTGTGGATGTCTGATTATCAAGGCGAGTTTCCATCAGTAAAGCCGGATGTGTTGGGCGTTTATGGTTCAACTGGGGTTGGTTCGTTTCCGCATGAAGGAGTGGTCTTGTCATCCATCTGCCGTAGGGGACAAGATGAGGGAGATTAGCTCCTTGAGGGAATGGTGATTTTGCTGATCGGATTAGTGGGTGTGGTTCAACATGTCTTCCGCCTCTCTGGTGAGGGCATCACTGTTGGAGAATTTAGGTTGAATGAGCTCTTAATGAGATGAAGTCTTGAATCGTGTGTCGTCTTAACTTCTTGTTGTTTAGGCCGAAGCCCAGTTGGTTGGGAAGGTAGATGGCGTATGAGATTGACGCATGCTTCCATCTGATGTTGGGGCGCAGAACTGGTGGTGGCACAGACAAGGCGCCGCATCAGCCGAGGCTGTGGCAAGTGACCTAGGTAGTTGAGCCAGGAACAAATGTTCGAGCAATGAATGCTAGATTGATAAATGTTTGGGTAGCGCATGCTTGAGTAAACAAATGTGCGACCAAAGGGTGTTGTGACAGTACCAAGCAGTGGAGGCGGTAGACCTCAGGAACGAATGATCAAGCAACGAATGCTTTGAATGACGGATGCTCGACCGGCAAATGCTTGACCAAACGAATGCACGACCAAAGGGTGTCGGTTCAGCAGCAAACAGTGGAAGCATCAGACCTCTGGAAAGAGTACTCAAGCGACGAATGCTTGAAAGACGAAAGCACGGTCAGACGAATGCCTGACTAACAGTTGGGGTAGCAGATCTCAAGAGCGAATGCTCGAGCAACAAATGCTTGAAAGACGAATGCTCAGCCAGATGCTTGCACGTCCAACAGGTGAGGCAGCAGGTCTCGGGAACAGACCTCAAGCAATAAATGCTTGAATGACGAATGCTTGGCTACACGAATGGTCGACACCACAGTGGAGCCAGCTGGTCTTCAGAACGAACGCCCTAGCAACGAATGTATGAATGACGAATGCTCGGTCTGACGAGTGTCGCCCCTTCTGGTGAGGTTGCAGGTATCGGGAACGAGAGCAGGAGCAGCTAATGCTTGAATGACGAATGCACTACCAACAGTTGAGGCAATGGATTACAGGAAAAGGAGCTCAAGTGAGGAAAGCTTGAATGACGAATGCTCAACCAACGGTGGAGCCAGTCAGTCTCAGGAACGAATGCTCGAGCAACGTGTAAACGCCAAAATACTTTGCACGACCTTGAGAGTTCACTTCAGAATTTAAATTTTCTATACTCGTACGCACAATCTCAACTCGAAAAATACAATTACCATATTTTGCTAATTTTGACATCTTTGCATTAAGTATTAACGAATGCGTGAATGACGAATGCTCAGCCAAATGAACGGATAACCAATCGTTGAGGTGGCAGCTCACAGGAACAAATGCTTGAATAGTGAATGCTCGTAATTGGAGCTCAAACGGCAATTCAGGGTAGCAGATTCAACGACAAAAGCTCAGCCAGACAAATCCACGACTAACAGGCGAGGCAGTAGGTCTCGGGAACGAGCGCTTGAGCAGCGAATGCTGAATGACGAATGGTTGGTCAGTCGAATGAACAACCACAGTTGAAGTTGGTCACAGGGACGAGTTGAAGTTGGTCGAGCAACGAATGCTTGAAGGACGAGTGCTCGACCAGACGAATGGACAACTAACAGTGGAGATAGCAGGTTACAGGAAAGAGGGCTTGAGCAGCAAATGCTGAATGACGAATGCTCGGCTAGAAGAATGGACAACGAATGGGCGAGGCAGGAGGTCCGGGGAACGAGAGCACTAGCAACGAATGCTTGAATGACGAAAGTTCGG
>JAHWFP010064760.1:0-15961 GCA_023313725.1 Lithobius niger
AGCATCCCCAAGTTGTAAAATGTAGTTGCGACAAGAATATACCTATGCGAAAAGTACTTCCTATCCTTATTTCCTTCTCCAAATCTCATGTACGAGACATACAACTGGTTCCATGCAAGCCTCTGATTCCAGAATTTTGTTTTTTCCTTTTTTTTCTTCTTAAAAGTGAAAAATAAGATACTTCTAGGCCTGATGGTAATTATCGTAGGTTTCACTTCTAACTGTGGTTGTGTAATGCTAGCTATTTTATTGGCAAGTGATTTCATTAAGTAATTTGGTCATTTTCTATGGCGTCACTGTCGCAGTTTCTTGATGTTTTGATGAAACAGTAGCCAAGTTGACAAATTTTGGCGCGAATTTGGCGCCCCGCAACCTTTCCAAGAGTAGCTGGCAAGCAACCAGCAGCCGCGGGAAACCAGCAATGCGTGCTCCAATCAGATCGCTAGGATTCGGAGGTAGGGTATCCCAGCCAATGAGCCCGCAAGTCAGGTTGAAGACGAAAGCGGAGTCTCGCGCCTCGCCATTGCGAACCTGGAATACCCCACCTTGTATCCTTCCTAGAAAATTGTTGTTTTTAGTGTTGTTTTAAGCTTGTGCAAGCTCAAATTTGTGCCGTCGAGTGACATCGGGATTACAAGCAGTGCTTCTGGTATAATAACGATGCTTGTATCGCACGTTTAATTTGTCAACTTCGGATTTTTCGTCAGCGCTAGTGGTTTGTTTGGGATCGGCACTATCCGCCATTTTGGTATCAGTGTCATTATTTGATTGTCAAACGATCGTTCAACCTGTTGTATTGCGACTTCGCTAGATTTGTCTGTTGGATCCAAGATTGCTTGGGAAATGTACCGTTGGACTAATAGATCTTTCTCTGTTAGTTTTATGCCTTTTTCAATATTACTTTCAATGTCAGTAATCCCATGAAATGCTGTGGGTAGCCTAGAATCACGCAAAAATAGTGGCTTCACATGGTTAACACGTGCTTTCAATATGCGATCGGCATTTAAAATATCGATTAATCTTACTGTAACTGGTGTTATAAACTCAAGCACTCGATAGACACCTCACCAAATCAAGTGAAGTTTTGGTGAAACGTTTTTAAGATGAGCATAACAGCGAATTACCACATAATCGTCAGGTGTTAGTAAATATGGTGCTGCTTTTTTGTCATAGTAGTGTTTATAACGCTGAAAAGCTTTCTCATTATAAAAGCTAACCAATTCCCAAGCTGCTTGGAGTCTCGGTGTCAGTTGTATCGGAAAATTTTCCGAGTTATAGCATACCTGTGTTGGCTCAAAAATTAACGATGTGGGTAAACGTAAATCTTGACCAGAGATCAAATAGTGAGGAGTAGCCAACGTTGCCGAGTGGACGGAGCCATTGTATGCCAGACAGACGGCTGATAAAAATTCGTCCATTCTTCTATGCATGTCACGGCCACTTTTCTCAAAATTTCTTCAACTGAGCGATTTACACGCTCCACCATGCCTCCAGGCCAAGAACAAGTTGACATAACGTAATTTGTTTAACGTTTAATAACGTTGTTAATTCCCGCATTAAATTTGATTGAAACTCGCCGCCGCAGTCATGTAAAAAACTCCGCAAAATCAGAAACGTCCAAACAACTCCCTATACAATGCTTTTGCAACAGTGATTGAACGTTTATCAGGTAAAGGTACAGCTATCAGATATCTTGAAAAACTGTCAATACAAGTGAGGATATAACAGTTTGAATGTTTTGTTTTGTGCAAAACCCCTATCAAATCTAAAACCCACCGCTGGTTAGGTCTTTTAATGGTTGATAAGCCCTAAGCCTAGCCTTAAATGGGTGACGAGGGACCTCACCATACTGGCAAACAACACAAGTCTTAATATAATCGTGCACATCCTTAATAAGAGTACGCCAGTAACATTTTGATTGAATTTGAGCAACAGTTTTAGCCCTACCTAAATGTCCACTCGTTGGTGTGGCATGATAGTCATGTATGCAATGTGTTATGAGGGATTTAGGCACCAACATCTGAGCTTTGTAACCAACAGTGCCTTTTGCCCATTCAGGTGCATACAAACGGTAAATGATCCCATCTACATCATGGTAGAAAGTATTTTTGCCTCCAATTACGTCAATAACTTCCGCAGAACCCCTGTCACTAATTGTTGCAGTAATTTGTTGACAGTATGGGTCATGCTCTTGTTCAATTTTAACTAGCTGCCTTGTCCAATCAGGGTACTGCCCATCCAAATCACACACTGGCAATTCATGAACTCTAGATAATGCATCAGCAACAGGTAGGCTAGCAACCGCTCTGTGCTGAATTATAAAATCATGCTCCCCGAGTTTTATCAACGCTCTCTCCAGTTTAGGCGATAAGTTGAGGCTATAACATAAATATATCATCGCGGCATGGTCAACCCGCAATGTGAATGTTCTACCAAGCAAAAATAACCACAAAAATTCTATTGTATGTATGGCTGTGAGAATTTCTCGCTCCGTAGTCGTGGCCTTAGCCTCCACGGGTGAAAATGCCTTAGAGGTATAACCCAAAATGTATTCTATGCCATCATGGACCTAAATTAAAGCTCCTCCTGCACCACTTTGTGAGCCATCCGATTCAGCTACGAAAGGCTTACTAAAATCAGGGTGTTTGAGTGTAGCTGCATGTATAATAGCTTCTGTCAACTTCTGAAAAGACTGCTCGGCCAAATCATCCCAAATAACCTTAGTATTTTTCCGGGTCAGCTTTGTAAGATTTGCAGTAATCAGAGCAATACTTTTCAAATGTTTTCGATGCCTAACAGGCGACACATTTGCTTAGCAATCTTAGGCCTCGGATAATCCCTAATTGCATCCAGTTTAGCAGGGTCAGGGCTGATACCATCGTTGTTAATAACAAGCCCGAAAATTTGACTTTTGACAGTGCAAACAAACATTTCGTTGGGCGTAATTTCATGCCTGATGCTCCCACCAGACCTAAAGTAATAGCCAGATGTTTCAGGTGGGGGGGGGGGGGGAGATGAGGCTTAATGGCGCGTCGACAGCTTGGTCATTAGCGCCAACCTCAGTCACATTGCAGTGGTCCGGGTTGCCACTGCACCACACAATACAGAGATATTATTCAAACCCCTAATCTAAATCTTGTTTCAGGTGGGTAGGCCAGTCACAGGAAGAGATTAAAATATCATCAAGATAGGCGTGACAGAAGGAATTGAGTGAGTATGTGCAAATATCTGCTATGCACAGTGCTGAAAAACACTCTGAGCAATCAATAAGCCCATTGGGAGTCTCAAGCCACTAGGGTTGGGAAAAACCGGTTATATGCCTAAACGTTTACTAAACGGACCTAATTTACCGTTTACCGTTTAAACGGTTCTTTCCCCCCCCACCAAAATTTAAAAAAAAAAGCTTTGAAACCTGCGTTGTTGTTTAACTAAAATTAAAACTAAATAACCAACATTTGCATTTCCAAAGATAAAATTAAATTGTAGCGCAAATTATTTAAAAAAAAATTAAAGCATTATGAACTATCGTTGTTGATATTCGGTAAAGTCCGAAAACATTATCGGGGAAAAAAGTATGCTAACACCTTTCAAACTTCACCTGTAAGTTCATCGAATCATAACAGACTAGTAGTAAACACCGGGTACCAGTTTTTTCTGTCTATTTGATCGGTCGATGCGGAAAGTAAATCTTGCAGTAGGCCTAATCATAACATTTTTTATTTACCTTGATTATTATTTTTGTTGTAGGAGACGTCAAAACTGGCGTTAAATTACTTGTGTGATGAAAATAGCACGTGGTTTAAGCGACCGTGACACATTAATCACGGAACAACATGCAGCCGCCGTCTTGTCGCGTTTGAGCGCTGGGAATTCCGGGGAAATCCCCTTTCCGGCTGCCATCGATGTTTCAACGGCCGCTGGTGCCTCCTTTAGTATCGCGAGCTCCAATTGGTCGATTCATGCTAGGTGCCTGTTGAACGCGTCGGGGCCAGTCATGAATGACGTCATGCAAAGCTAGTAATGGCCGTTTCCATTGGAGCAAGTGTGCACGCGTCCTTTGTATACAGCCGACTTGGAGCCAAAGATGGCGGCCCGCAATGGATTGCGTGAGCGCTGTCGATGCTCGTTAATATTTGAGGACTTTAAATAACTTTAAGGTAATAAAAACATTTTTAAAAATGGCAGAGTGGTAAAAAATACTGCAGAAGCATAACCAGTGGCTGTCAGCATTCCAAGATCGCCCAGTTCAGAAAGTGTAGCAATTTCTTTGGCCGAAGTTTTTCGGTATTTTTGGCCAATAGCAGTTTCGATAATCAGATACAGTAAAACATCAGTTCGGATATCTCAGGTTTTACTGTACGGTACATTATATAAACAAAATTTATGGACATCCAATCAGAATAAAATAATTAATAAAAAAAAAAGCTAAGTATGATGCGAGACAAAACATAAGACTGACACCTTCCAACCAAATGTTTACAAATTTAGTACCCTCTTCCCATTTTTTCGGTTATAAATAAACGAAAAATGCTAAACGTTTAAACGTTCAAATTCCGGTTAACCGCTTAAACGTTTAACCGTCCCAACCCTATAAGCCACCTTGTAAGACTGAAAATTAAAGGAACATATGTTCCTTGCCCTTTCCGACAACTGTATTTGGTAAAATCCCAGCTTAAAATGCAAATGGGAAAATATAGTACAACCAGCCAATTTGAATAAAATATCACTCAGAACTGGCAAGGGAATGCTGCATCCTACTGAAACTCGGTTAACATTTCGTAAGTCAACAATTAAATGGTACCCCTGCGGCTTTCTCCTCACTAATAAACAAGGAGAATCCCAAGCGAAATAAGAGTGTACCAAAATCCCAATCTTAAGCAATTCCTGTATCTGTTACTCCATAATTTCTCTCTGTGCGTAAGGAACTCTGTAAACTCGACTCTTAATGGGATCAGCATTACCTACATTAACGTCAGTTTGAAAGCCTCGGTATAAACCTAAATCAAACTCATGTAGGCTAAAGGACTGCTGGTGTTTGCGCAGCATTTCTGAAAATAAGTGTTTGTGATTAGCATTGTGGTTTCAACTGTTCCCATTCCTCATCCAACTGGGCTTGGCTTTTAACCGCCAAAGGCGTAGGATCAGGCATAGGCTGTATAGTGGTGCCACAAGATGGTATAGGCTCCAAAATGGCAGTTGTACAAGAACCCAGAGTACACCCTTTTAGTAATTCTATGTCTAAACAGGAATTGTTTGTGTAGCCTGAACAGGGACGCGGCCCAAAGGTGTGGTTTCAACAAAAGCTTCAACCAATTTTACATCCTCCTCTGAGCAACAGGGGGTATATACACCATCCTGAATTTCTGGATAGGCCCAGTTCAAAATTCCTTCCAATATACGCGAAGAATAGGGCTCCAAAGTAATATTTTCAGCCAAGGTAACCAGAACACTTTCCGCAATGTAAGGGTCATTTTGCGCAACATCCAGTTTCTCCTATCTTTTTCTGACGAGTCACGAGTAACAGTTAAGGTAGCAACTCTAATATTGTTGGCACATAATCATACCTGTTAATGATTTCACTGTTGTAAAAGTATAGCTCCTTTGCTGCATAAGCTGAATCACTCAACTGAAACCTTCGGCTACCTACAGCCAAAATGTTATCTGAACAATGCAAGACAACCTATCTTGCTGGCTCTTCAGGAAATCAAATCCGATTAAAATTTCAGCATCTCCAAACACTCCATCATCAACAACTATAAATTCATGAATAGTTGAAAAATTACACTTAGAAATCTCTGCCACATGTTTATGCGAGGCAGATACAGTCTTGTTGCCAATCCCAGTTAAAGAAATTGGTTGGTGTAGTGTCTCTAGGCTACATCTATTTGAATGCTGGGCCACAATAGATGTAATTAGTAATGTACGCGCACTGCCAGTGTCAAGCAGAGAAGCAACAGGCAACCCTTCATGTCAAATACCAGATAAGGCCTACCGTACTTAATATGGCCAGTAGAAATTTTTAAAACAGATAAGAGTATTCCCCGATTCATAAATTGGCAATTCAGATGATACTGACTGCAATGTCTGCACCACATTATGTGAATTTCCACTCCCAACACTGTCAACCTCTGTGTGTATGAATGAACAACAATGTCTTTCTTCCCTGGAGGTAGTAAGCCTAGCTATGGCACTATCTGCTGCCCAGCCAGCCGTGGCCGGTGGCTCATTTACGGATGCCTCAAGGCCCTCATCAATCGGAGTGGCTGAGGCATTTTCAGGGACGCAACACCAGAATGTAAGTACAATAGAAAATTCAATCCCAGCAGGGGCTGTAGGAAAAATCAGGATAATGCAATGCCATTCCAGCAGATAACAACAATTTGTTCAGTAAGATGTGGCTCAGACAGACATTTAAGAATAAAAGTGTGCTGCTTGCCAAATAAAAGTGAAATCAGGGGATAGCTTAACTGAAATTCTTTAAACACTGAAGTAAATGGTGTTGAATCCTCTCCATCAGTAAAACATGACGCGATAGCAGAGTTACAGGATACATGGAACCCACAATTTATCTTTTTCAGCAATATGGTAAACAAATAGTGCAAAGCTGTTTCCCAAAAATTTATTTGCAAGAAATTTTGGTGGCAAATGACCAAAATAGGCTACTACATTTGGCAACAATACAGTTCTGTCTGGTAAAAGAATCTGCTGCCTCTGCCAAACTATGTTTTCACAAAGCTCTGTAAAAATGTCAGCAGCATTTCTCTCTTCACAAATATAACTAGCTTCCAGCTTTAAACTAGAGCCTACAGACAGAACAGGTAATGGGGGTTTAGAAGGCACAACCGTTTTTGAAATGCCAACAATTTCAACATCTGTTGTGCTTTTATCCACAGGATCCACAATCACCCCAGAGATTGGGATAGCAACTAGTTTTTTTGACTAAGTTCAAGTTTGGGTGGGTTAAGGGAGCATGAACCTCAGACTTTGCCCGAGCAACAACATTCACTTCCATATTATTTGGCGGATAATTTTTCTTATTTTGATAAGGATGCTTGTCGTTCCTTGTGATCGTTTCTGATTATAATTATCATTATAAGAATTATTTCCACCATGATTTCCACCAGAATTTTGTTGCTTGGAACGATGATCATTATAATCACCCTTGAACTTCTTATTATCGTTAAAATTACAACGAAAGTCATCACGCAAGCGTTTACCATTTCGGGAAGAATTACCAGGCAA
Organism: Lithobius niger; assembly: GCA_023313725.1. Classification (NCBI taxonomy): domain Eukaryota; kingdom Metazoa; phylum Arthropoda; class Chilopoda; order Lithobiomorpha; family Lithobiidae; genus Lithobius; species Lithobius niger. Next base: position 7,243 of record JAHWFP010064760.1, read on the forward strand.
CCCATCCAGAAATTTCGAATAATTTCTCTGCCGTTTAAAACAATCTCGGCAGATGTGCCCTGGCCGTTTACAATGGAAGCAGGTACGTGTCTCTTTACGCTGGAGAGAGGCAACATTTACCTTTGCATTTTCAAAAGCTGCTTTAACAGAGTTTGGGATTGAATTTTGCAGTCCCACCATACTGGAAAATGAAGTGCTGTGCGCCCCACTCTCTGAGGTTGACAAATCTTCCCGAGCTTTTAAAACGGCCTGTCTATTGATTGCTTCAGTTAACATGTCATGGAAGGTTTTGGGCTTTGTAGCTGACAAATATATCTCAATTTCTCTAGGCACACCCTAGAGAAAAGCAGCCCGCAATCTTTCATCCTTTGACAACATTTACATCTAGCTAATATTGCCAGGATCTGTAGCATGAACTCGCCACAGGCTGGCTGCCAAAATTTCAAGCCTGTCCGCATACTGCTCAACTGATTCGTCAGGCTGTTTAGTTGCACGGAAGAACTGGGCTCTCAGCACACATTCATCACCACCACCATACTTTTAGTCAAATCAGCCTTAAATTCATCATGAATAACAGCGTTGGTGAGTTCTGGGGAATATGCGACGTACTTGCCGCACTTCCTTCGAGGAGGCTTGTGGCTGCAGAAATCAGCAAAGAATCTGAAATATCAGGATCTCGTTTTCTTAAATTATCCACCATCAGGAGGTTATGTAAAAATATCATCACCAGGTTTGCCTGAAAATTTCGAAATCGCTTCGATAGCGGCTTGCAGCTCATCACGGGACAAATAGTGGGCATCTTTATCAGTGTTATTTTTCTGCAGTAGCCCTATTAGCCTACCCTCACGCATTTGCGAGTACATTAATCCAGCATATCTGTATTTGAAGGAGGCGGAGCAGGCAAAACAGGCGAGGGTTCCTCACAAAAAAATTCAGGCACCTCAGTATTAAGTTATTTGTGTTGTTTCCCCCTGGCTTCCCCTGTTAGTAGGCTGAGAACATGTACCTCAACGGTGGCCCGGAGTTGCCTTAGGAGTAGATTGTTCACATCACTATTAAAAGTGCGCCTACGTATAGGCCGGCCCCTGGATGAAGCCGGGGTTAAAAGAGGGGAACTCTACCCCTACGAGGCATACTGGTTTTTTTTTTTAAATAAAACAATAATCTGCAGAGTGCTGACCAATCTCCTCACAACAAAAGCCTTACCAGTGAAGCAGTCAAAAATTTTTTTTTTTTCAAATTTGCCAAATTTCCAAATCTTCCTAAAATAACCTAACTCAAATGTCCAAATAATTTACTCTTCCTTTGATTTGCCACAATCGAATCAATCCCACTCTCACCAGTATAACGAAAATTGCTTGTGGCATACGACCATTTCCGATATATTCAATGTCTGGGTTAAGATGATTCAGGAAGAACAAATTGATTCAAGACACTAAGTCACTCGGGTTTATTAACATTCAGATTGCAATCTCTAGAAATTGGACAATACTAAAATTACTGAAAAGTCAGATTATTTAAGCTTCACAGGTCTGGCCATCATTGGCTTGGCATCAAACAACAAGGTTGAACTTAATACTCTTTAAACTGAATTCACAATAGTATGTATGTATCTTCCTTAACACATGGGCAATACCTTTAACCAAAGCTAAACCATGGATAAATCTAATCAGCACTCTACAATCTCAATATCAGCAAGCACAACTGGCTATCACTCAAATGCTAGAACTCCACTGATCAAATACTAGACTGCACACTATACTTCAATTCAAGCTTAGTAATCACTTATCTGTATAAGGCTGACTAGCAAATGGACCAAGGCAAATCTCCAGTGACTCCAAGTCTCCCCAAGACAACACCAGTGGATTGAAACTGTAGCAGCAAGACCCCTGGCAAGAAGTGCGAGCCCCAGCTTTATTTCCTCTACATACATGAAACCTACACTTGGGTCTTAAGCATGACTGGCACATAGACTTACTCTACTCAACATCAATCTACGAGTGGCTTCATCCGTTGAGAGAGCCGGTTACTAAAACAGCAGCCTCTGGGGAAAACCCAAGTCCACCCACTAGCCTACACCAGGCACACTGTAACAGAGCTTGTTTGGGTACGAATAAATAAGTGGAGAACTATACTCGTACAGAAATAGTGGTGGATGGTTACATGCCTTATGTTGATTAATTCATTTATTAGTTAATTAATTAATCCAACTAATTACAATAATTAATTAGGCAAATAGTGATGCATATTAATTTAGTCTTAAACACACAAAATCAATTAAATGATATGTAAAATCATTCGACTCTGACACAGCCTGCGTGCCTATTTTCCTTTAAGAAGGTCTGTAGGTAATTTACTTGAGTATCGACAATGATAAGCAAACCCCGCTAGGAGAGAATAGTCTTTCAAAAGTCCTGTACTATTCGTAAAGGGAACCGGAACATTGTAAATTTAAAAAAAAAATGGCATGGAATATGCCCAGAAATTGGAAAAAGGCAATGCAAACCAAAATTTGGTTTGCGATGAATTTACTCTTCCGGAGAACTGCACGTTTTGGTAGGGAGGCATTCTGGTGTTTTATTTGAAGCAAAATTTCAAATTGTTGGTCGAAGTTTTAGCGCAAAATTGAATGTTTCATTTGTTGGCAAGCCTTTTATTACAGAAATTGTTTACCGCAGGAAATTGCTGTGTATCTGAGTGTTCACACTTATCGGAATTTTTATTTGTTATCTTAAACTCATTTTATACACATGTTGGCAGGGATTCAGAGTAGTGTTCGCGGCCTGCACTTGACTTATTTCAGAACCAAACATGACATTCGTGGCAGTACGGTATTAGGATATCAGGCAGGAGAGAATGAAGGAGACTTGCTCGCAATGCTAGCAATAAAACGGAACACGCAGTTTAGAATTTGTAAGCCAACCGCCGCTATTATCTTGATCAGTTTGGCCCCTTTAATAATACTGTAGTGTTCAGCCGCATGCACCTCATTGGAAGTAATTCAGTCAGATTTCTAGAATGCACCGAAAATCAACATGGTACTGTTTGCCGAATTTCCAAGCAGGCCCAAGTGTCCCTACCGTCATTACAAAAGTCGAACCTGTCTATGGGTGTCAAACAATAAGGGTGAAGCGTTACGTCATACGGCTGTCGAATTAAAGAGCGTTAATTGTATTTGGTTCCGATACTTCACATTTCCTACTAAGTTAAGCATAATCAATGAAGTACAATGCCCTCAAAGTAGATTTTGTTCTTGGTTAAGACACTGCTATAATAACTATCAGTTTGAAGTATGGTTGTATCGTTTAAACGATGGTGATTCGTTTAAACGTTCTTGGCTTTCCGTTTTATTACGTTAGGGGGATAAATTTCAGAAGTGTTTTTTTTTGTTTACTAAAATATCAGAAATAATATTGAAACTGACTAAAAACTAAGCAAATAAATAAACAAATTATTTCTTGGTTGTTAATTTTAAATAAACCACCTCCAAACAAATTTTCATTAAGTTTCAAGAGACAGTTGATTAGTTGTGCCAGGAGCTGCTTCTTTTGCTCCTGCTTGTCTAAAAAATTTGAGCTGCGTTGTGAGTGGCTCAGCTGGACCCAACCTGCATTCCACCGCGACTTCCGGATTGAGAGGGAAGCAATCGATCGTTAGTGGTTTGTCCGAACTGTGACGTGCAGCAACATGCCAAATTCTTCAAAAAAACGCAGCAAAGTCTGGGATCTATTTGAGAAAATTAATAGTTCGAAAGTAAAATGGAACGTTTGTGCCCACGTTTTGGCGTACACCGGAGGACGTACTGGAACCATGCACAACCATGGTAAGTAAAACACCCAACACTCGTAGAACCAATGAAGATTCACCAGCAGCCAAGTCGCAGCCACGTGTTAACTCGTTTTTTAGTCGAAATCAACTCCAGACAGACGTGACAAAATTTCGGAATTATTAGAGATTTGGATTGCGTGCGAGATGTTGCCATTACGAACAGTGGAATCTGAAACTTTTAAAGAATTAATGAACTACGTAGAACCTATGTATGTGGTGCCAACATGACAATCTAGCAGTCAGAATCAAGTGAAAAAAGAAAACCTAAAGACCCAATTGGAAAGTGCACACAGCGTAGCTATCGCTACTGATTCATGGATGTCTCAAGCTACGGATTGTTACACAATGGTAAATGTTCAATTCATTAATGAAAACTGGATTTTAAACCTAGCTACTTTGTCAACTGTACATGTTAAAGAACGACATACTGGTGTAAGTACTGCAGCCGATTTACATTCCATTTGCGGTGATTGGAACAGATACAGTTTCGATATGTGTTAAGTTTCGAGTGGTTTTGTTCAGCCCATAGACTATAGTTGGTCGTGAATTCCGCATGGCCCGTGTTACTAAAGTTTTATCAGTAGGTAGTAAGCAGGTTTGCCATTTCAAACACAGTACTGTTGCAACAGCTGCACTACAAAATAAGCAAACTGAGCTGAAGAACAAAGCATAAATTAATTTAGTCAGTATCAACACGATGGAACAGTAAGTTTTACATGGTGGAGAGACTGCTTAAACAGCGGCCAGCAATTCAAACCGTTTTAGTGATCGTCAGACCACGCGGATGAACGAAGACAAGGAATTAAGAATAAAAGATGACGACTGGGCATTGTTATGTGAACTAAAAAAAAGTGCTGGCTCCGTTTGAAACTGCTACCGTAATGTTTTCAGACACTAGAAAATCCACTTTGCCGTTTGTTTATCCATCTGTGTGCAAGAGAAGATTTGCTGCCGTTTGCAACCAACTCCATCCCAGCTACACGCCAAGTAACATCCACGTTACGTAGCGACATATCGATTCGTTTTGCACTAGACTTGGAAGATACAGCTAAATGTTTTGCACTCACAGGAACCCTCCTAGATCCTTATCATAAACATCTAAAGTTTTCAAGAGACAATTTTCCTGCTGTAGCTTACGTCAAAATACAGGATTTGCTTTCGCAAATGACAACTGTTTAAGCCTAACCCCAGCCTCATCAAGTCAGGAAAAAAGAAGCAGTCCAGTATGCACATTTCTTTGGCAACACTACAGTTGTTCAACACCACAATTTCAGAGTGACAACGAATGGGTAAACTACGTTGGGTTGGATCCAATTTTTCTTTAAGACAATCCATTACTGTGGTTGAAGAAACACAAAACAGTTTCCGCAACTTGCTAAGTTGGTCCGTACGTATTTGGCCATTCTGGTGCTGCTTCCGTGTCATCGGAAAGAACTTTTTTCACATCGGGGCATATAATTAGCCCACTAAGTTATTGTTGCTTCCTGAGACTACTTCAATGTTAACATTTAGTGCTCAAAACAAAAAATTCTGTAAATATGTTGTGCATTTCGAGTGCATCATGTGTCCGAGTACGTTTTAACATGTGGCTTAAGCCTATATATAGGCAACAACCTTAATGACCAACGGTTAAGATCTTAAAAAAAAAAGACTTGTGTTCAGTTTTGGAACAGTTATAAAGCGTTTATTCAATATGCATGTAAATAAAACCCTTTTAATGCTGAAAATTACTTTTTAATCTTCATAGCTTTAATAAGCACATTTTAAACTTTTGTTCTAATAGGCCTAAATTCGTATGTAGCGATTCTTTATTCTTATTGCAAATATAGATATATAATAGGTTAATATTTTTAAAATTTAATATATAACATAGCCGGCTACGCCGTTTTTATTTTTATTTTATTGCTTAAAACTATTTTTCTTTTTTTAACTGTAAGCATAGTTTAAGTACGTTTTAACATGTTTTATCTAATAGGCCTAAGTGCGCAGGTAGCGATTTTTATTATTATTGCAAAAGGTTTGGTAATTTTTATTTATTTATTTTATAAACAGAAGGTCTGTATGACAGCCAATTGAAAAATGGCGCGCTTGTGTAAATGAAATAGTATTGGGGTTCAATGGTTGCTTTTACCTAAAGATGTATACGACCTTTCTTGTTCAGAATTGTGCGCTGAACGTTTTTGCTACACATTACGCTTTTGACTTGTTGACGATTAAGGAGTTACAGTCGAAAAACGCAAAAAAGGTCACCACTTTTCTACAATGGCAGCCTGGATGATGGCCCTCAAAGTGGTTCTACATCATAAACGATATTCGCGACATTCTTAAACATATCCTTGAGTTTTATTCTTTTGGCACAAAGTGCATACTTTTGCCCCACGCCGCTGCTACCATACCATTACAGTCCACCAGGGCGCAACTTGCAGCTGAAGATCAACTGCGCCATCAGGCACGTGACTGCTTTCTGCACCTTAAAAGTAGTGCAGTCTGGATTTGGGGGCGGGGGGGGGGGAAGATTGTCAGCGGTTTGTGGCCCCCCTATGCTGTCAGGCCCTACGTGTAAACAATTCTTACATCACTTCTACTACACATACACTATTTGCTACCCTACAATGTGCTGCCATAACCACCAGTTAAGAGAACTAAAACCTAGTGAAACTTGCCACGCATTAATAGTTGACAGACTAAAGACCTGGTTAGACACCCAAGGCATCCATATTAACAGTACCCTGAAAGTGCATTTTTGGGCAAAGATTAAGATGTCGGAACTTTATCATTATACTCATCGAGAACTGTCCTGTGAACCCCGAATTTATTCCCTTTTCCCGGAAAATTATAACTGCCCTCATGTGACTATAAAATAAGAGGCGCCCAGCGTGGGTGGCGAACCAGCAATCTGTAGGAACCCGTTTAGCCAAACGTTTCACCCCAATAACCTTTTTTACGATTTAATTCATCCATCGGAATTGAGAACGAGAGTTTATTGCGTTACCCAGAACACAAAACACAATAACCATTATTTGACCTTAATAGTAATCTTCCCACGATAAAAACCAAAACTTTAGATAATAAATACATGAAACAAACTTAATTCCACTGGATTGGGCGTTCTCACGAGCGAGATACGAAAAGCATTTGAGCGAGGATTTGGGAAGAATCGGTTATAGACCGGTTTATATCGGTGATATAAACCCTGCGTTTTGTGGATCACTTTACGTTGGTGTTATTGGACACAGCCAAGTAGTCTTGCGAGAGAATAGGGACATCCCCGAAAATTCCAAAGCACTTCTGTGTGGTAGGTTAGAGGTGTTGTTGCTGTGAGCGAGACCCAAAGTTGGTAAAATAAAACGTACAGGGACAGCAGTGTGTATTGTTAAATAAAAAATTACATTCTTGTCTAGTGGAGCTACCAGTCTCCCCAGTTAACACATTTCCCCGTCACACTAATTCAGAAAAACAATGCAATGCCATAACCAATAGAAAAATTTTTTGGAGAGGGGGCTGGCCAGGTGAAGTAACCTAATAAATAATGCAGCAGGGAAAGCAAGATAGCCTGTGCCTGGGTAAATTGATACCAAATACTTTAAAGCTGCATGCTAAAGATGTACCCAAGTTTCTTTTTTCACTGCTCAACCGCAAAAATTCATGCGTAGGAGCAGTATGGTAGTGAGTGTAATACAAAACTTAACCACGTCAAACATTTTGACGAGCAAGAACTAAGCTTTGAGTTTCTTTGTTAAATTTGGGATTCTCTGACTTGGTCGCAAATTGAGAGTTGAGTGGCAGGTGCTGGAATTACAACCTAACAGGCAAATCTCTAATTCCTATGATAATTCCTGTTAATGCTTGTCACTGACACGTTATCATACATTAAATTTTTGCCGCTATGAAGTGGACCAATTCATCATTCCTTCTTTTCAGTGCACAAGAGTAGCCTAAAAGAATGAAATCCAGCCAGAATGTGTGCCACTTAAGAAAGTAGGTACACGAAACCCACAGGTGCCTCACCACAACAAACCTGGCCCCATTTCTTCCCAATAGTTAGTAAATTGAAAGCGCCAGGCAATGAAGGGAGAGCCAATCGTTGAATAAACATTTCAAATAGATACAGCAAATGTCGAACAGTATTTCAAAGGACCGAGGAACTCAACAGCAGCAATAATTTCTAAAACCATTCCTTCATTACGTGCTAATCACTGGCTAGAATTAAGAGTCAATGCACAACTCACTGTTAACTAAACGGTTACCAAACAATAGAAGGTGTACGGCAGATGTCAGATAAGAAATCAGAATCAAGAGGCTACAAAACGTTAAAATTATTCCTATCTTAAATGCTACGTACTAGGATAATAGAAGTAAGACCCATTGACAACTCAACCATACTAAACATTTGTAAAACAAAGCAGTGTTGATAAGTACTAAAACGACTACTTTCTTGTGAGCGAATCACTGAAAGTTATGTGGCAAATGTCAGTAAGAATGGACAATCTAGAGGCACTCAAATACGACTATCAAACACCTGTGCGACAAAGAAAGTTGTACACCAACCCTAAGTACAGAAGTGAAAGCCAATGAGGAACTCGACAACACCAATGGTATAAAAAATTAAGTAATGAAGATATGTCCATTTCCGTAACGTAATTATCAAACAATGAAAGTTACGCAACTTAGCCAAGAAGGGAATTGAGAGGTATGAGCAACTCAACCATACCAAAGATGACAAAAATAAACAAAACCGAAGTACTAAAATATTGGAAGTAAATTTCTTTGACACTGATCAGCCCCCAAGTATGGAAGTGAAAGCCAGTGAACAACTCGACCATACCAAAGATGACAAAACAAACAAAACTGAAGTACTAAAATATTGGACACTAACACTATTCTTTAACAT